>LKNJ01007392.1:0-12762 GCA_002120245.1 Maccullochella peelii
CTCCAGCAGATTCCAGGAACAACATTCGAGATCTCTGTCCAGAAGAGTGCAGTCCTAGGATCAGCTAAGATATTGCGCAGGACCCTCAAGCTCCCAGGCCTCTGGTAGAGGACCCGAGCTAGAACGAGTAATAGACCGCCCGCAGAGGCGAGTGGGGAATTTTTATATATATAACAATACTATAAAGAGTATGGTCTAGAACTGCTCTACATGAAAAGTGCCCTAAGATAACTTCTGTTATGATTTGGTGCTTTATAAATAACACTGAAATTGAAATTGAAACTATGTTTAACTAAGAAGTATATTTGTATGTAGATATATAACATTTGATCCAACCTAATAACTTTTTCTTACAGTTTAACATGCATAACAAGCCCCTGTGTGTAGGATTTGAACATTTCTAACTTTGGCGACTACTAGTGGTGGCATTAAAAGACACACTGTGACAGCACAGATCCGATCTGGGGACACTGAAAATTAAGGCTGATAACACATAGACTGCAAAGATTTTTACTAGAATTGTGTTATTTTTCTACAAAACCTACGAACTTATACCATCACAGTAATTTGAAAGATGCTATGATCACAAAGTCTGGGGCTTTACATTAAATCAAACTTCCTAAAGAAGCATTTGCCACGAGCAGGTTTTAACCTTCCTTGAGAAGTGGTATTAAAGCTTCCAAGGAACTTCAGTTGTTTACATGATGTTGAGAGCAATGAGTGTTTATATGTGTTGTTCTGTCTTAATATCTGTGTAGGCCTGTGGTTATTATCAGCTTTACTGATGCAATCAGCTGGCACACCTGGTATTTATTAGCTGTTTCTTGACACCTCTACCTGCTCCTAATGATGGTCAAACTGAAAGCTTGAGACTGGAACAATGCTTCTGTTCTTTTTTGGAGTAACCTTACTTTTATACTGTAAGTCAGTTAAGGTGGCACACTGATTGGAGCAAAGGAAAGTTTTGGTCACTTGTGGTACATAATTGTACTTCAATGCAGGTGTAAATACAGTAATGTAATTTTATGAAGGTACAAACAGTCAACCCTGTTTCCTATAAATCACATGTACTACTAATTTGCAACAACAAATATGAGGGAAACATAATGCTGGATGTAACCCATTTTTTGTCAACGTAATGAGGAATGGTTTTTAAAGAACAGTACTACAAAATAGCAAAATGACCACTGACAATGTATTTAATGTGTTTTTCTTACAATATCTGCTCTTGCAAAACTTGATTAATAGTGCATCCATCAAAAATAACTGTAATGTTCTACTTTTGAACTTATTTTTTCATTTGACTTCCTTTCTGTATTATGTCTTTTTTCCATGTTTCCATGTAGAGCTTTGGGTGCTCTTTCCCTAAATTCTGCCTTCCTTCATTATCCAGCTAATCTACATTGTGTGTACATTGTTCAATTACCTATGATGAGGAAGGGCAGCCAGGCAGGGCAGGAGGCAGGCCGAGCCCACAACACTGTGATTAATGGGGCCAGGGAAATGGGTCATACAGACAGAGAGCAAAGGAGGATGAAAGAGAGAAAAGAGGGGAAAAAAGAAAGAAAAGAAATTACAGGCTGAGGGATAAAAGAGAAGATAGAAAGGTGGAGGTAAGAGGATAAAATGATAGATGAGAAAAGAGAAAGAAAGAGAGGGAAAAAGAAATGAATAAAGGAGAAGCAGTACAAGACATGGGGAGAGAAAAAGGGATGACAGAAGTAAAAAGAAAGGGAGGATAGATGTGACAAACAAGAAGATTTGTGGAGAAACAAGAAGATATGAAGGGACGATAGACAGAATGGGTGGTGTGGGAGCAGACTGTGTGGCCTTGAACGCCCCTCTCATCCTTAATATGTTGCTCTTTGAACTTTTACTTCTCTGTGGTCCTTGCTGTCCCTCTTTGTGCCTGTCTTCCCCCTCTCTCCTACTTTCCTTTTTTTTTATTACCTCCCTTTCTTCCCTTCTTTGTTCCTATCCCTCTTGCCTTTGTGAATTAGAGCTGGACAGATTCAGTTAGCCAGTTCCCGCTGAGCAGGTACACACAAACGCAAACTCACACATATGTGAAAGGATCTGGTTGATAAATAGGTGAAAAATATTGCATTTAATTGTATTGTGATGGGCTGTTCTACTTTCTTGCAGCCTTTTGGATGCTATTGGTTCCTTTATACACTATGTATTAACAGCAGTTGTGGGCCAAAGTCTTTTGTGTCCTAACACCTATCTCAACATTTTTTCACTCCCTGTCATCATTTCGGTGAAAGAACATAACTTAACCAGTACCTCAAAATTGAATGAATGTATCATACCAATGATAAAGCCAATACATTTTTACACTGCAGCTGCAGAAATAACAACTTGTTCTACCCAAACAACAAAATAAAAACTAATATTTTGTAAATCATGGAAGATTTTCTATGTCACCTAAAATCAATTGTGATTGTCCTTATGTCCCCACAAACAGTGTCATCATGAGACACACCACAATGTATTTGAACCCAACTAACGTTATATGGAGCATTACAAATCGCCAAATCGATGTCTCTCTAATGTTGTTTGAATGGGGTGCCTCTCAGCAGCAGGAAGGAATAATACATTAGTTTGATAAAGATTAGTTGTTTGACAATCAGCACATTTGTTCAGGGAAGACATTTTCAGAGCCACTTTTGACACTGCATTGACACAAATATTCATCTCAAACATCTGACATTATGTTACTAACAAAAGATGTCTGTTATTACATGCTCCCATTTGAATCACTGTGAGAGGACAGATAAATAGCAGACAAATGAAATTAAGATGAAATTCATTACGTAGAGGATCCATTTCACCTCACTAAAGGTGTCATTACAGCATCCCATCTCAGCAGCATGCAGGATCAAACTCTCTTTATTGACTAATTGATTTTACATCTTAAGGCTGTGCTCTCCTGCAAAAGCCAAAGGGGCACACACTGAAATTCCACCAGGTTGTGCAGCCAAAGTTTAACTAAATTGAACTTTGACCCCAAATACGTTGACCTCCATGACACCTGTCCAGTGGTATTTGGAAGTTATGACAGTGTCTGTTTCACCGTTGAGAAGATTTGAAAAGCCATGTAACTCTACTCTTCTATCCACTAAAACTGGGTTAAAAATCCAACGCATGGCAGAAAATATCTGAACTAATATTGAAATACCAGCTTGGAAAATTAATATTGTGAATGTTTACATTCTGTAATAGTCAGCTGTATCCTAGCTGCTTTATAGGATGAGTAATAGAATAGATAGAATAGAAAATATCTAGAAATAGAATGCACTTCATCCTACGCTCTACCTGACGCAAATTATGTGCACTTAAAGACTTGTAACAGTCTGGGAGCTAGCAAAGAAAAAATACAGCTTACAGCATCCCATAGGTGAAAAAATGTGCCTTTGGATGCCATTACATGATTTGTTTTCCACTGAGGATGTCTGATCTGGATAGGATTGTTATCAATATGTATTTGTGATTTATACAATTACCTAACACAGCCTGTAGAAACTAGTCCCATTTGAATAGGGCTGAAGACAGTCTTTTGGGAGGTACATGTTGCTTCAAGACACTGACAACATGCTTTCCTTCTTTGTGGGTCATTGAACTCACATGGAGGAAGCACTCAATCAATTTGAGATATTGAGGCAGAGCCACTGAGCAGGCGGCTAAATTACAGTCCTGCAGGTTGAGTGCGTCATATGCTCCCAGACTCTATTCGTGCCCATTTAACTGACACAGCCAGGCACCGGCACTCCAGCACATGTGCATTTCTCACCAAAATATTACCATACTGTCACGCTAAAAACTGCTTCCCGACAACAACAATTAAAAGGGAATAGGGTAATTTGAATGCAAAAAGGACAGTATTTAAGATATGCGTTGCAAACAGGAAAATGGTTACTTGAGCTATGCAGTATGGCTGCAGACTCAAACTGCAAATAGCCTAAATAAATCCAGTTTCCTTTGTCTTCTTGTCAGATGAATAAAGTGCATAATATGTGTAGACAAGAACAAGCATAGAGGTTTGTCTATTATAGTATGCTCTCCTTTTTTACTGTGAGAACTATTGCTGCAATTTGGACTCATGTCTCAAAGAGAAAATTCAAGTTTTGCTCTTTTAACTGCTGTCAAGACACATCAAATTGCAAATACTACTGTGTTATTCAAATTGTAAGCAGTGACACAAAGAAGTGAAAAAAAAACAATTAACACCTTTAGATGTCTTGATACCATCTACAAACTGAAACGGACATACACGGCTTTTTGGAGACGATAAAACCCCTGATTTCCACTAATTTCTTTTCTTTTTAACGGACACAGCCCTGCTGTGGAACGTTGCCAGAGGTGCATCTCTCACCAAAACAACCGCAGTGTCACATTAGTCACAGCCCCCCTGGTCGCTTTCTCAGTAAAAAACATGTGGCATTGCTATAAATACCTGCTTTTGAATCATTCACGTCATACACTATTTAGAGAGCTCATACATAAGCATGACCATATGCAAAAATGTATTATCAGACTTTGAATTAATGGGAATTAAAGGGAATTCAATTAATGGGATAAGAGGGGCTGTAGCCTGAGCAGCTCTGCTACTATACTGTACAACAACTAACAAACATGAATGAAGCAGTGGCATGCAGGCAAAATGAACTTTGATCAAAGTCTCTGTTATACTTTTAATCTTCTACCAAAACTTGGTTTTAAGTTTGCGGCTGTTTTCCCCAATGCAAACAGGGACATAAGGGACAGAGATACTGTACTTTTTTGAAGTGTCAGTTCTAATAAGATACCCATATATTAAGAGATGTATGTCTGTAGATGTTGTCAAAATTGTCCAGATGCTCAAACACAAAATATTTGCTGTCTAATTCCACTGAAGAGAAGAATCAGGCTGCTATTTGTACTTAAAAAGCCATTGGGGGAGAGGAGAGAAATTCACTGGCTCAGAACAACTTACCAAATAAATCACTCTAATTAGTCCCTTTTTTTTTTTTTTTTTGTCAGTAAAATACTTTGAAGACATTTGGAAACATTTTGACTTTTTATATGCTGCTTAATTGGGACTGAATCTTGTTGAAGTACTACAAAGTTCACAAAAGCTCATGTTCTGTTTCTAATTTGGAAGTGGACCTCGGTGTCGTCACAGCAGGACCAGCAGAGTTCCTAAAAGCCACAACAAGACTTGACAGTTTGACTTCTTACTTGCATAATTTAAGAAAACAACAGAGCATGAAACTAAAAGAGTCCACAAATAGCTGCTATACCATATGTCAAGAATAAATGAGTAATTTAAATTCTCAAAATAATTGTATATATGAAAATGCATATCCAAAAATGCTGGAAATACAAAAGAACATTTTTGATGACTGTTGCATCTGTAATTAAAGTTTTTACAGATTACTGATTACAGAAAATTATCTGCAAAATAATCCAGTGAATTAGACAGATTTCGTATTGTAACCTTATTTTTAGATAATTCACGAGAATAAAGACAAGACGAAGAAAAAATGTTTAGATTATAGGCTGTATTTTGATCACATACAGTCCAACAATGGTCAATCACAAAAATAGTTGTGTTTGTTATTTTCCCACTCAATGTCTCCAAAGAATCCTGTAAATAATCACATGTACAAAATATTGTAATAATACAGTTTTATGCCATCTATCACTAACAACTAATGTTTTTTTTTTGTTTGTTTGCAAGGCAAAATATTTAAGACTTCAACACTTATTGAGGTGATCAGTGAATTGTGGTATGAGTACAACATAAATATGTACTCTTTTAAAACACTTGGAATGTACATTTGACACCTTACAAACAATACCAATAACCACTTTTGTTATCAGATTGCAGTCATCCATCTACATTTCATCTGTTCCTTAATTAACCTGCTGAAAATAAATAAAATCCAGCTACTGGATAACTGATTATGCTCTGCCATAAAAACAACACTATTTTCAATCTTTTCAGTCAATCCTTCTACACTGTAAACTACAAAAGACGCTAGCATCAACAGTCTCACATACATCAACTCAATGCACAGGCCTTCCTAACACCATAAACACTATTCACCAACACATGCACCAAAACCCAAACTTCCAACACAAGTTGCAGTCGTTCTCTGTTAGATTTTAAGGAGATGGCGATGGTTCCTACCGATTTGCTGCTGGGTGCAGTGTATGCCATCCCTTGCTCCATTGGTTCCCACTGTGGAGTTGGACGTGAAAGGCTGCTTGAGTGGAGAGGCAGCGTGTGTGTGTATGCCTGAGTGTAAGAGAGCGTCAGGGTGTTGTAAGTGAGTTTGCCCTACTGTGTGTGTATGTTTTGGTGCTTGTAGCAATTCAGTTCAATTCACTTTTATTTATATAGTGCCATATCATAACAAAGTTATCTCAGGGCACTTTTTCATATAGAGCAGGTCTAGATCGACTCTTTATGTTTCCAGAGATCCAACAATTCCCACACGTAGCACATGTTCACATGTCTGTAGAAATTCCATCACCCATCCATCCGTGCATGGAGTTGGGTGTGTGTCAGGAATTTTGTAGAGCTGTGATGGGCGAGTGTGTGGAGTGTATATCTTAGTCTGTAGCTAATAAAGTGTCCCCTATAGGGTATAACCATAGTCATAGAAGCTATGAGTGTCAACAAAGTGTGTACGTGTGCGTCCAAGTGTGTAGTGAGACATGATCCCAGTTTATCTCTACACTGTCGTCAGGTGTCTGGCCAGCCCTTCATGCCTCTCCAAATACTGAGTAACTCCTCTTTCTTGACATCCTCTCAGCCACTCCTCCCCATCCATCCATCTATCCAACCTCCCTTATTGGACTGCGTAATGTGTCAATCACAGGTCACCTGCGCTGAAGTCTGTATAAAAGCTCACACAGAGGCAAGACTGTAAGAAAAAAGGTTTTCTGCGATTGTAGAAATGATTGATGAGCAGATAGTGCTAATGCTAACTAAGAATAAACAATTACATTTAAAAGCAGCTGGTGTATTTACATTACAGCAATTTACTTGTGCACAAAGCAACAGAAATCAGCATTCATGAGCCAGTGTGAGTGCAAGCAGCTTGGTCATGAAGAAGCGCAAGAGGCAAAAACCAACATGTTCAGAGCAGGAAAAGGGGACAGTGCCAGAAACCATTCCAAATCTCTCTCCCAAAGAGAGAATGTCTGCATGTGTTCTTGTTCAGGGTGTCAGATGTTTTGTGGAACACTTAAATTATTCAGTCTGGTTCGCATTTCAACATCTTCTCTGCTCCTCTGAGGGATTGCTTAGGCCTGTCATCACACTAACTGATGTGGTGCTGCTATCTTCAGGCCTGATTTGGTAATGCAGGTGCTCTTACAACAACATAATACCCACTGAGCAGTTGTTCTCAGGCATTTATCGCACAGATGAAAGAGTAAGAAGGTTTTGAGTGGAACCACACAGCTCAGTTGCAGATTCAACGGATTATTTATCTCTCTGTAGTTGAAAACACAGCAATAACTGAATTCAGCTATGCTCATGTAGTCGACTGAAAACCAGCAGACTCTTGGACTCCACAGGAAGGTCAGAGGGCAGGTAGAAGCAGTTCTTTAGGGGACTTATGGGACATCAAAACATAAAAACATGTTATTATGTGTCCATGACTGCTACACTTGCTTTTCTTTCCCCATTAACCCCTGATACTACTTTAAAATGAAACAAAAAAAAATCCCCATTATAATGTTAAATATATGTCAGATATACAGTGAAAATACAGCTCATTTTGTGTTTTTCCATTCTTCCATTAACTGTCTATAAATAGCAGTCCATAGCATTTGGAGGCACAGCTGGTACTGTTTCCTCCATCTACACTATAATATAACTACAGTATGTAGGACGGGTTAATGCACATGCATGCATATACACACATACACACTCACATCCACTGAGCATTATGTTTTGACCTTACCAGCTGCACCTCACATACTATGCAGCATGATTGCATTAGGTTTATATTGTGTTGCATCATACTTTGGATTATTCTCTTTTGATGTTCCCGTAACTCAGAGAGAAAAGAGAGCATGATGAATCACTCACACAATATGAAAGAATAGATCATTCATATTCCTGTTTAGTAACTCCATGCAGACTACAGTCCGAGCAGAGAGCTTAACTTAATCTTTTCTGCTCTTTGTCCATCTAACTTCCAACATGGCTTTCAAAAAAGACAAAAGAAAAAGACAAAAACACCAGACTGACAATTTGGGATTAAAGGACTTTCCTGACCTCAAATAAACAAAATACCTTGAGAGCATCTCAAACAGTCTACCAAGAGACAAACTAGACACGTCATTCTCGTGCAAAATAAAACGTTACATTCACTATAGACCATCATTTAAGTAATCAAAAGAAGATAATTTGGAGTAATTTGGGTTCCAACCTAGTTGTTTTGCAGTGCAGTATGCATGTCGATAGATCTTTAAACAGTTATTTTCTGTTGGGTTTAAAACACAAACATAATAGTGTGTAAAGATCACTTCAATAACCATACATGCATGTGATAATAACATTTGTAAGGATGCCAACAGTTGAAACATTCTGTCAATACTTACTGTGACATGCATTTTTCAAACTCTAGGATGAATGGCATGAGACGATGTTTTAAAAGAGAAAAATGCATCCTTCTACTGTATTTCCACATATAAATCAGACAAACCAAGGATAATTGAAAGGACAGAGGCACTCAAAAAATCAAAAACTCAGATTTTGTCCTGTACCAATCTCAAGACCCTTTCTGACAAAAGACTGAGATTTAAGAATATCCAATCATCATTAATTTTCAAATACGGCATGAAAGAACACCAGGTTTATAACAATGGGCTGTTATAAACCGTCACTGTTTTAGGGATGTGAGATGTCATCTTTGTCAGACAGTAGTAAGTTTTTAAGTTTATGGCACATTTCTGGCTATAATTGTTTCCCCTGCTGTTCATCACAGTCATATTAATCCCACAGGAGATATGGGCTTTAATAATAAACCAATTAATCTACAGGAAGCTGATTGATGAGATGTCAAATTGGCAGTCAGTCTGAGACATATCTGCACACCCATGCATGCACACACATACAGAAAGCGTAAAGCAAGTAAGGAACTCCAGAAAACAAAAAAAGAGAAAAATGTGTAGAGTGCACAAGAGTGTCATTCACCTTTAACACTAGATCTAAGATAATAAAAGCCAAATTTTGATCTACTTGTAAGGCTAAAGAAACCTATTTTTTTCTCTGCTCATCCAACAAAGACTGTCAGACTCTCAGCACACTCTGAAACAAGGCGAAATAATGCTCTGTGATGGAACCTAATTAGATCTTCCTCTCATAATGAAACTAGGTTAAACCTTTTGCGCAAGTAGACAAGGAAACTTTCTTTATAAACCACCTTGTTTGTGCAACCATTGCCCTCAATAAAGCTCTCCTCTGACAACAATGATATCCAAAAAGAGGTTTTGCAATCTGAGATTCATTCTTTACTTGTGGTTGGTTTTCGTGCAACAGAGCAAGCAACTTGGTAAAATGATGCTGTGATGAAGTCAAAGCAGACTTTCCTTCTCTCCCTTTTCTGTGTCTCCTGAACTGAATTACTTTACAAATGCTTTTTAAGTAGATGTGGTGAAATAAGGTGGTGGCCAGACATCATTTTTCAACATGAAAATTCCAGCCACAGAGACTCACAACTTGTCTTTCCTAAAATGTATAGAATCATAGTTGACATTTATCATTTTTGTCAATTCGAGATATCCAGTGCTTCCATATATTTTGCACTTTACTGTATATTCTATTTCATACAACCAAAATGCCACAATGCTATAGGAAGTGGCATTGTACACAGTGTTTCTGTAACCATGTGTTGACTATGTAAGACAGAACTTCAGACAGAACATCTACAGAGAGAGGTAGAAACCTTTTTAACAGCAATTAGTGTGAGGGAGGTTATGTGTTTGCAGCCTATGAGAAAAGAAGGGAAGTGACTCTGTAGTTCTGAATGTGGACAGAAATGGGAGTTGGAGAACACAGGCTTGTGGGAGACTAAGAAAATTAAAGCACTGCTTCACAGCATGTCCCATATGTCCTTTCTCTGTTACTCCCTAAGTCAATTACCAGTAATTAGAATGCCACCATGGCACCCTCCATCATCATCTCATAAGACCTCAATCAGTCTCATTCTCATTCACTTGAGCTGGTGCTACAAGCATTATCTGCCCAGGATGATGACAGATTACAGTGAGTGGAAGTAGCTGGCAGGGGTTAAATGAATTATACTAATTTACAAATCGGACCGAGAGCACATACACACACCTTTGCATGTAGACATGTATACATGAGCACACACATTTCCAGCACTGAACCTCCAAGTTCAGTATGGGCCTCCAAGTTCAGTATGGGCTAAACTGCATCGAAGAATAGAAAAAGCACTAAGTCTGACAAAAAAAC
Source organism: Maccullochella peelii (assembly GCA_002120245.1). Classification (NCBI taxonomy): domain Eukaryota; kingdom Metazoa; phylum Chordata; class Actinopteri; order Centrarchiformes; family Percichthyidae; genus Maccullochella; species Maccullochella peelii. The sequence goes on from LKNJ01007392.1 coordinate 10,481, forward strand.
ATATCAGCAGCCCAGATCGATCAGACAGGCTAAAACCTCACAAATAACACAAGCACAGCCTCTCCTCTACCACACACTCTACAAATGAACTGTGCCCTACCTGGGTGACTTTCTCAGTGACGTGGTGCGTCCGGTCGATGAGTTTGCAGGGAGCTATGATGTCCATCTCTCCGGTGGGCAGGGCGATGAGTGGGTCAGGTTTGAAATCTACAAAATTGAGGGTAATCTGAGGGATTTTGGAAATGGTGCGGTACCGCATGAGGTCTGAATCCGACGTGGAGTTCAATATGTTGGATTTACTGTTTACTGCACCTGCGAACACACACAAAGCAGTAAGGTAAAAATCAAAGGCGATAAAAGGAAGGGTCATCTATTTTTCCTTCTTCCACCTTCCTCACCAGTGCTGCTGCTGCCCGGCCGAATACTTGCTCTCCAGTTCTTTCGTTTCCAGTCGGTCCTCATGGCCTCAATCTCGTCTACGGAGGAGGCGCGACGCATGCTGTGGAAGCTCTCCCGCGAGCGGCTGTGTGACAGAGAGCAGTTGGAGCTTGAGGCGTCCGGGTTGAGGCTGAGGCGGTGGTGAGGTGCTACGCAGGGTGATGACTGGGTGAGGGGACCCACCAGGTGGGCTCTGTGGAGAGGAGGGGGAAGGGGTACAGGAGGGTCAGAGCCCAGTAAGTTGCGCTGGTCCTTCTGGCGGTCTTCTGGCCAACTCTGTAGAGCTGACCTAGGAAACAAACGTAATGTATATTAACAGGATATCACAGATTTGGGAAAGTCTGTCGTAGAACCAAAAGTGTCAAATCTAAATAAGTTGAAAGTCTAGAACAAAAAGATTTCTCACAAACCAGACAATCATCAGACTTAAGGATGGCAGAATATTTTTTGTTCTAGAAAGTTGCTCAATAGCACCATGCTCAAATGGCTGTGCATAGATCCTTTATAGGACTGAATTAGGTTTATGTGGACATGTTCCACATAAACAGTATTTAAAGTAAGACTCTGCTAATCCATCTCTATATGTCCCAAACATGTCCTTGTCAAAAGTAATCCACAGGGCCTACCTGCTTCCACTGATTTGCTCCTGGTGGTCTGGTGGTAAAGGGGGAAGGGGCAGGAACTCCCCCAGGCCTAGGGACTCGTGACTGTGGTGGTCTGGGTGCAGCGGCAGGGGTGTAGCAGTGGGGATGTGACCAGCCTCTGCGTTGTCCAGAGACGCTTTACTGTTTGACAAGGAGCGCAGCAGGGGAAGACGCAGCTTGAAGCCTCGTGGACGACCTGGAGGAGAGAAGGAGGAGGGAGGATGGAGGAAAAGACTCATTGCCTGCAGAGTGACAGGTGGATTTCCAATATTAAACTGTGTGAGGAAGGAGGAATGGAGTAGGACACTGAAAGAAAAGTGTGAATCAAAGAGAGAAAAAAGTACAGACAAGATATTGGAGGATATTCTAGGTAGTGGAGGTCATGCGAAAGAGGGTGATTTGGTCTGGATCATGCTGAGTCTAATAGACTTTCAAAATACAGCTTCAAAAACAATCTCCTGTAATCTGGGACAGTAACATTGATTAGATTTTGGTTTGAGCCATAAAGTTAAAACAAGAAATCTGGGTGAGAGAGAGACTTGATTCCAAATTATCACTGTCCTACTTCAGATGCTGTTCCTCAGGGTTTTCCCTCTAGAACATAAAGGTTTCACAGGAATAAATGACTTAGCAAATACCACACCCACCTGGCCTTTCTGCAAAATGAAATGAATAAATGATCCAGGTGAATTAAAGTGATGGTTGTCACTTCTAACTCCCACTGAACATATTCCACTTCAGTTATTGAAAAGGAAATGTAAATGAACAGCATATTGAACACCGAACCAGTCAAAATATTAATTTTCCAAAATGGTGTGTCGATCAACAGGGCAATGTTTATTTCTTTTTATTTTGTTTTCTGTACAGTCTGTGCACCTACTGTACTCATAACTACTTCTTTATTAATAATTACTGCCATTTATTCTCTTGCTCAGTGTTTATTCTGATGATTTTCTGAGCTTTTTATTAAACTATTTTAAATAAATTGAAAACATGCTTGACTCAGATATATTCAATGGTTCTATAGTGAGTGTGGGACTATGGGGTGAATATAGTCTCAAAATGATTTGTAAATGTGTATTACATGATTTGTAATTGAAAAACAAGATTTGTAATTGAAAAACAAGATTTGTGTGTAATTTTGGGGACTCGCAAACCAAAAAAACAGTTTTACAAATGCAAACATCACAACCTGAATAA
>LKNJ01007393.1:0-15554 GCA_002120245.1 Maccullochella peelii
AATGCTGTATCAGCATTCCCACTAATAAAGAACAGGATAACAATAGTGTGAATGCTGAATCAGCATTCCCACTAATAATAATTAATAATCATTGTTTTTGGTTACTGTGTGTAGGTTCCTGTGTAGTATGTGCTGAGTAGTATGTGCTGAGTTCCTGTCGTGTTTGTATGTGCCCGTGTCTGGATGCACTTCTGATGATCCTGTCGTTTCCCGAACTTGTACTCACCTGTTGGTTTTGCTTGCTTGCCTGTTTTGCCTTCAGAAGAGAAGAAGAAGTTAATAAATCTGTGAATCTGCCTGAGCCTCCGGTTCTGTCTGCGATTGGGTCCTAAAAAAATAAATCTGCGTACAAGCTGACAACAGTATTTTCCTGTGTTCCTTTTTTCATTGCTGCACAGTGTGTTTGCTGCTGGCCCAGGTTCCCCTAGGCCTGAGGCTGGTAACATACATATAAGCTTACAGGCAGGGGCTGGTAGGCAGGCAGACAGACAGGTGAAGGGAACGTCAGGTGACTAGGACTGTAGGGAAAGGGGTTACTGCAGTGCAGGGAGGAGTGGAGTTAGTTGCTGCATTTCATTAGTAGTTCCACTTTCCTTCAATCACTTCCCCTCAGCCCTTTTTTCAATTTTTCCATGTGTTTGCAGATAATGTTGGGAACAAAGAAATCACACAAGCTAAACAGTACAACTATCTACATAAATATTAACTATTAGCAATTAGTTATGACATTTTACAGTAAAATATCAAGCTATCGATGAGATTTTGCTCATTAGTTGACTCCAGCACATTTACATTGATCTGTAAACTCAAATGTTGATTAATGTGCATTGTCCGTGGTAAATAAATAAATAATAAAAAAGAGTTTTAGTACATTACTGCCACCTGACCATGGATGTATTTTCTTGCACCAAATGCATGACTGCAATGCATTGTGGGTGATATACAACTCTGGGACTGGCATTCCAGTCTGCACATGAGTGGTGAGTCACAATGTGACTGTGAAATAACATTGTCTCCACAGTGTAATGAATACCATACCTACATGTGTCTGAGTAGCTGTCCTTGACTAGACAACTGTGTGTTTGTTATCAGCAACACATATCGCCTGTGTCTTACCCATTAATTTAGTTTGGTGCATTACTCTGCATCCGTCCCGTCAATTGTGGAGTCAACTGTTTGTGTCTGGACTGCAGGGGTTACTGCAGGCTAATGGAGTTATTGATGGTTACTTAAGCTGACCTCAGTTCAGCTCTAATGGCCCAATACTGGCTACATATTGTTAGATTAGCTAAACTGTTTAGAAATTGACTTCCACTGAGAAAATCTGTTCTAACTGTGTCTACCTTCTTCTCTAAGTAGTGGGGAGACAGAGTTATTTACTTACTTTTGGATTCCTGCTAGACTTTGGTATGCAGTAATATGAAAAAGTCATGTGTGTGTGTATAGCTTTTCTCTGTAAACAGCTGCCTGGTGCAGCCAAAAATGACACTAATGAGTGTGTTGAGAGTGAACCAAAACAGCAAAGTTGCGAACCGGACCGCTCAACAATGTGCTGAAACTCAATATGAAGCTCTGTAAAACTGAGGGGAGCTGCAGATTCAGTTGATAATTCTCTGTGGGTTCATTACCATGACCCACTGCTTTCACATTGTCACATTGTTTTCACATTGTCATTTGATACATTATTAGTATTAAATTATCGATTATAGGACTGGATGGCAGCGCGAAAGACCGCACCAGGAGTGGGCAGCTAGTTACCCAACCCACTAGTCTCTCTAAGAGTGACACCCAACAAATAACTACAAATGACACAAAGAGAAAACAATTCGCAGGCCCTCCGAGAGGTGGGATGGAAGATGGGCCTAACAGGACGGATCACACAGCAACGACCGCAATGGAAACAGACAACGAGAAGAAGAAGACCCTGCAGAAATGTGGATGCAGATGGGAGAAGGTGACCACATTCAGAGGGCTTGCAGAGAGCAAGAAACCAGCCAGGAGGAGCAAAATCAAATGGCCGAAAGTGAATGAGGCAGAGGCATGGCACAAATTGGATTCCGACCTGACCAAGATACTGGAGGGGTCGTTGCGAGGAGGAGCAGAGTCCAAGCTTAACCTGTTTGGGGACATCCTATACCAGGAGTGCAAAGACAGGTTTGGCGAAGTCACCACCAAACAGAGGGATGCTCTGAGACAAAAGGGAAGGAGAGAAAAGGAGATTGGCCAGTTGATGCAAAGGCGGCGACAACTCTGCAATACCTGGAGGAAGGCAACTAGCGCAGAGAAAGAGGGCCTGAAAGCCCTGTGAGAGGAGGTCAGACAAAGACTAGCCAGCCTTCGCAGAGCCGAGAGCATCTGTAAGCGCAGGAAATTGAAGGAACACGAAAGAACCAGCTTTCAAGACCCTTTCAAGCATGCCAGACAGCTGCTGGAGGGGGAAGCTGGAAATCACCAGGGAGCAGCTGGAACAGCACGTCAGGAGGCAGTACAGCGACCCATCAAGGAACGTTCCATTAGGAACACCAGGGTATGTGCCTCAGCCTACCCCACCGACAACCGAGTTCAACAGAACTGGTGGTGTGGTCTGCCAAGGCAAAAGCGGTACTCCTCATCGAGCTGACAGTACCTTCTGAGGAGGGGGTAGAGGCAGCCTTTGAACGTAAGAAGGCCAAGTACTCCAAACTGGCGATTGAGTTTAGGGAGGCCGGCTGGAAGACCACCATCTACCCAGTGGAGGTTGGATGCCGAGGCTTCGTGGGGCTGTCAACCACATGTCTGCTGAGGGACGCAGGAGTGATGGGAAGAAAACTCAAGAAGGCAATAAAAGAACTGGCAGAGGAAGCGGAGAATGGCAGCTTTTGGCTATGGCTGAGGAGGAAGGACAAGTGTTGGGGAAAAAAACACCTAACCCAGACACCAGCTGCAGGGGGTGACAGGGAGATGTCTCTGTCATGGCTCCACCATCAGGAGACGTTCCAGAATTAAAGGAGTGAAATGTTGAGGATTGGTGGTTCCTGGCTGACGACCATGGGCACCGGAGGAGGTGCGACAGGCAGTGATGCCCAGCACGTTATAACAGCTACCGGTACATCTATAGATGCTTAAATACAATAGTGGGAAATAATGACTGCAGTAGTAAGATAAAGGGTGGGTAAACCTGGCCTCACCTCAGATACTCCATCACAGGCCACTAGGGCCGGAAAGATGGATCTATCAGTCTCTCAACAACCAATCTGAAATCAAACACAATCTATTATAGATCAATGTTTGGAATATAACAGAATCAATCATATTGTAACAGATTTACAGAGTACTACAAGAGTTTTACAGATAGAGACATCAGAACACAGCACACAGCCAGGTGTACAAATTTATTGATTTATTGTCTATTTGTACAGCATGTACATGTCAATACACACATGTGGGTTGCACTAGTGAAAAACCTCCAGATTGTCAGGGAATACAAGTAAAACAGCTATGCATGTTTACACTGGTGTTCTGACCTCACCTCCAGGTTCATCACATTTACTGTACTCACAGAGCATGTATACTTGTAATTTGGAAGGTAAACGCATATAAACATTGATGTGGAGTTAGGTTTTCATGTAAAAACAGTATTAATAGGCGTTTTTGGACCAAACAGTTCTTGGGCCTCCCTGAGAGGAAATGCCTCCCCCAAGAGCTATATACTTTCAATGGCTTTTTTTCAGTTTGCATTTGCACCGCCGGCTGGTGGTTGGTATAGCAACGTCACACATAACATTTTTATATTTTACTTTGACGAGTCAAAATCATGTTGTATTTCCCCTGTGGCATATACACTCAATAAAGCCTGGACTGTTGGTCCATTTGTCCGTGTTTTGGTCCATTTTTTAAGGCTACCGTTACAAGCTGTGTTTGACCAATCAACATACACTTACGTAACTCAAGATTCCTCTTGTGCTTCAGAGTACCTGAAGAAGCTAAAAAGGTCCCACAAAACAGCATTCTAAGAACTACGATCGTTCCCAGTACTTGAAGTGTAAACACAATAAAAAGGGCAGGGGTCCTCCAACTGTGAAAAAATGAATGCAGAAAATGTCTAATAACTATATCAACTATATTAATATCAATATCATATATATCAATAACTGAATTACCTTCCTCCTCCGAGGTTGATGGAAACTCTATCTTCAGCTATGGTGAAGTCAGTAAATGCTACTGATTATAGTAATGCATTCATTGGTCATGCTACCCTCAGCAATTTCACCTCACAGAATAAATGAGCTGATGTGAAATGACAAAGTACCACATGAGTGGTGATAGAGCAGAATGGATGTGTTCACACAGATTTGTCTACATACTATGTGATAAATACACACACAGAAAACAAAACACATTTCACTGCAGAATGCTGGCTGGATGGATCCTAACACTTTACACACACTAAAGTGCAGAAATGTGGACTTCCAGAAGCTCTAGAGCTTAAAGGAGCAGACCAGTGTTTTTGCATGTTTAGTCTATTTACTACAAGTCATGTATACTTAAAATTTTTGATATCCTATCTGCCAGGCTTTAGACCATTTGGTACAATTAATTTAATTTTGAAATAAAAATCACCTTTCAAAGACACGTGCATTATACTTTGTAATCAGGGCCATATCTATCACTGAGGACACTGAGGCCAGTACATTGTATTTTAAATCCCCATATTTTTTATATAATACGGCCAGCTGAATTAATGAAACAAACAACAAACAAAAAATCCAAATAATAATAAGTAGAGAAAAATCTTTTGGGGGGGGTTTATTCTTTAAAAAGTTCTCTTGTCTTTGTGTATTACTCATGTAATGCAAATTGATTGAAGGAGTCTGTTCTGCATTACCATGACACAGTCATGTGGCATAGTGAAATCTATTAAAACCAATGGCTACCTGCAAGGTAGAAAAACCCTGCCAAAGCTGGCAGTAACGTAAACATCACATGGGCCAAACATGCAAAAACACTTTTATGGTAAATAATATCAATGTATATGGCCTAGGTTTGTCTTTCCAAAGGAATTGAAGATGCTACCCAGTACTTCTACTCTGAGGTGATGGATGTCTCTCGGCCCTGGTCCAACAGAGACACAAAGTGTTTGGTACTACTAAATACACTGAAGGTATTAACAGTTTGAAAGGGCTCCACCCATATGTGTAGAATACATGTTATTCAACAGCGAATTAAAGCAACAAAAATATATAATTCAGTCTATTTACATGTATTAACAAGGCATCGTCATTAACACTGTTAAATATACACTATGTACAATATGTACTTCAATCACTGTCTGACAAAGACAGAGCCTAGTGGTTACATTTTAGCTTATACCTGAAGTCCACATCATAGGTAGGCTGTAGGATTCCCAGACCAGCACGGGACTGGTCAAGAGGTGGGACTTTGATAGCAGGGTCCAATAGTTCCATATCAAAGTAGGACAGCACCAGAGTCAGGAACTGCTTGATCTCATACACAGCAAAAAATCTGCCGGGGCATTTGGTGACCCCGGAGCCGAAGGGCATGTAGAAGTAACGCAGCCGCTGGCTGCTGCGGTAAAAAGTGGTTTTCTCCTGACCCTTCTCATCCAGGAAACGGTCAAACTTGTACTCCTGTAGGGTGAAATGGAAAGAGGAGAGAGGAAGATGAGTTTTCAGTAGGGCAACACAAATGACACAAATGTTTTTTCCTTAAGAAGATAGTTTTCTCATTTATTAAGTAATAATCATGGGTGGAAATAATGACATTTACTCTTGTTACTGTAAAAAAGATGTTTTTTTGTGTACTCGACAATTTTTAAAAATCAGTTATTTTACTTTTACTTAAAGGTTCTATATACGATGCCACTAGATGTCTCACTAGAGCACCAGCATCTCAGACCAAAACAAATGGGCACGTTGGCCACACTTCCCCCCCAGCCAGAAACAGCCTTTATATCACTCTCCTCAAAGCCACCAGACTCCATTGACAAAAACACAAATTTTACCTGCAGATCACACACCTCATTCACACTGGACAGAAACAAAATAAAACTCACCAAAACCATGTATAAATAGACTATAAATAAATAGTAATAGTAAATATTCAACTATAGTGAAAAATTTGCGCATATCAGGGAGGACTGGACAAAGCGAAGGGATAGAGCCACTGCTCGCTGGCAGAGTGCCGGGGAGCTCTAGAGGAGAGAGCTGTGGGCAGAGCCCCAGAGCTTCTGGAGGAATAAACACTCAGAGTCACACTGGATTTTGCTGTGATCTGGAGCTGTTTACCGGCGGTAGCATATCTCCAAGTTTATTTTTTAGAGTTTTGGGATTGAAAAGTGGATTTATCGCTCGCTTCTCAACCTGTCTGCAGCAGCGAGCTGCGGAGGTGCCTACCTCCACTGTCGGGTGTCGAGTGTTGCTGATGTAATTAGTCTCTCTTCGTCCATGTTGACTCCTGGCTGGAGGGGGAATGTACTTTACTTCATAAATGTACAGACAGGAGAGGGGAAAAAGAAGAGAGACTTAAGAAGAAATAACAGAAAGAACCTGTCTCTGGTGGTCAGTGCAGTCAGCTTGGAATGGATGAATGCCTTAAGCTGAAAGCTTCAAACTGCACTCTGCCATCTTGCTCTTACAACGCTCTGTGGGTGTCACTCTCTCAGTCTCTTTATAAACGCGGGAGGGACTAACATGCACGCTCGGCCGGACCGACCTCCAAAACAAAGAACAGAGAAACTCACACAGAGGGAGTGTGACGTTCTCTGATCAGGACGCCCTTACTCCACTATATCTTTACATAGCTAATGGTTGTTCACTGCTATATTAATGTTCAATATGTCATATATAGCACCTTTAAGTATTTTTTATTTATTTTTTAAGTGTTGTACTTTGCTACATTTAAAGTCCCATCCGTTACAGAGCAAAGACAAAAGTCACATGAAAAAGTCATGTCATGTCATGTGAAAGAATGGAACAAAAGAAAGGAGCCAAATCAGCAGACCTGAAGTAATTTTACTTGTACTTGAGTAAAATTTCTGCAAAGTAACATTACTTGAGTAAAATATTCTAATACTCTTTCCATCCCTGATAGTAATTACATAGGTATCTTACATAGGGATCCTCATAGATTTCTGGATCGTAGTGCAGCATGGGAGGATACAAGGCAATGACATCATCTTTCCTTATATGGTAAGCTTCTTGGTTGTCAAGGTGAAGCAGGAAGTCCTCCTTGGCAACACGCACATTCATGGAAGCACTGGAAAGACGCATGGCTTCTTTTATGATGCTGTCTATAGACACAAAGTAGACAGAAAGAAAAAAATAGGTTCATAACATTTCTTTACTGCATTTAAAAGGACAAAACATACAAATTCTGTACACAGACCACAGTGGTTTGTTGTATGCCATGTAGGTAACAGCAGACTAATTTCTAATAATCTATTGGTAATCATACCCAGAACAGGTGTGTTGTCCAGCTGCTCCCTGGTGAGGTTCAGTGTGGGGTCGCTGGGGTCAACCGTTAGACCTGAATCCTCCAGAACTTTCTGCACTTCCTCCCGAGCTGCTTTCATGGCATCTGGACTCCTGAGCACAGATACAGGAGCCTGTTAGTCACTTTACAGTAATTGTTAGGGATGCATTATTGTTTACCTATTCTAATTTCAACCTATTCAGGAAGAAATACTTTCATTTCACTGCACTAGCACCATGTGTTTAGTTTCCTGCAGTGGGATTTAACTGTAACTCTGATGCTAGGTGCAGATATATCTATAAACACTGCTTCATAATAGTGCTGACTTTCAGCATTCATATGAGGGTGTTTACAGTTACATCAAGATGCCTTATAATAAAGGCCTTATAATAAAGGCATCTAGAACACAGACTCTCAATTTTATGGGGCATTATGTTTTACCCATCATGGGGCAAGTACCTGAGCATGTGGACATAAACTAAAATGATCATATTTACTATGTAAAGTATGTGACCCACAGACATCCGCATAGCCTACACATTTTTCTCATGATGCTCTGCAGGTGAACACCCTCAACACCCCCCTTAAAGCTGGAAGTTAACACTTTAAATTCAGTCATTGTTTTGTTTCATATCCAATGTGCTGCACTATGAAAACTATGAAAAGTATATCATTGTCCATGTAAATTAAACTATATAAAATCATGGCATAATTGCAGCATATTACTACATTCCTATGCTCACACAGACCCAGGTGAGATGCCTTCATGTCAGACTTCTTGTTGCAGCACCATAATGTAACTCTGTTAATGTGCTCCACATTGAACCCATCACAATTTGTTGTTACACTGGTCTACTGCGATAGCCTATTAGACTGGTCTAATGTGAGTTTGATATAGACACGTCTTTAAATATAGACATAAATATAGATGAATTTATATCACTAATTTTAAGCCAGTAACGTTAGCCACCCTAGCCCCAGGCTATCTGAGAACAAAGAGCTTGAGTGAGTGAGAGTGAGGTAATAATTAATCACACCTGACAATTAACTGACAATTTGTGATTTGCTAACGGTTAAGAGCTGTTAGAGACTACAAATATTTTCTTCTGTTATTCACTCATCACTTTATTATTCCAGTTATCCTTGTAACAGTTTAGTTCAATGCAAAAGCCAATTTTTACTTTGTTGAAGACCATAACAGAGTAGCTTGAAGCTGTAGTTCCATCTGCCTTTAGTTTGAAAATCCTTGATTTACTCATACAATCATACATAGCAAATTAGTCCTGCTAAACATGGTCAAGAGCTACAAAGCTTTGTGTAACTGATGAACTTGAACTAGCACCTATTTGTTAGATCAGAGCCATAATTTAAGTTTGATTTATGAACCTAGTCCCAGATTGTTTAGATGTTTAATTCACAGTCAAGAATATCTTAAATTAACCAGAAATATATAGATTAATTAATTAATTAATTAATTAATTAACCAAATCTATTTCATGTAAATTATAGATTAACCAAATGTATATATTTCTGTTCAGACAGAGTAGAACTCTCAACCACTACTGCCTGGTGAGCTGATCTATTGTGGCTGCCCTCTGTTTCATTTCCTGAGAGCCCACACAGTAAAGAAAAAGAGAACTATCAGCATACCTGATCATATAAAAGAGACTCCAGAAGGTAGCAGGTAGGGTGTTAGCCTGTGAAGCCCAGAGCAGAGCAACATGGGTCCTTGCCTTGCTCACGTCATTGAAGGTAGATAAGGAATCATTCAGTATCATCCTCATAGAGATCAGATCAGACACGTTCTCCCTCTTGGACAAGTTTTCAGCGTGCATGGTCTTTGCTAGGTTCTAGACATTTAAAAGGAATATTTACAAAAATAAATTCATATGCATGAGTGTCTCTTACGTAAAGCTTGTACTGCCAAGAATTGTTAGAAATAGCAGCACAGAGGCAAAGGCAGTTTATTTTGTAATTTATTTCTCTGATAGTCGCAGGAAGAGCACCTCTCTGGCACTGTAGGCACTCTTGAAGACATGGATGGGCAGACCAGCCACCAACGCCGGGAAGATCTTGTCAAACTCTTTGAAGTTCTCTAAAGCATTGAGCATCAAGGCTTTCTGAGCCGCCTGCCGAGCCTGACACTTATCTTCACCAAACTCTTTACCAAACAGAGTCAGGTAGCCAGACTCAAACATCACCTGGAGGACAACAGGTCAGAAGGAAACCTGTTAGTTGTTGCAAACTCAGTTTGTGCCTAAATATAAGTTTAGTCTAGTCCCTCTTGGGTATTTTTTATATTAATTTTTATCGAGTTGCAGCCTTGACAGTTGACTTTGTTGGACAAAATTAAAATTTTAGACCTTAGGCCTGATAGAAAAATACCTCTTCCAGTGTCTTAACTTCTCTTGTATGCTTCCAGTCTAAAGTCCAATTACTGACCTTGTAGCAGAAAGCAAAGATGCCATCCACCTCCCAGTGGTCCTTGCTGGGGCTGAGTGTGTCCGACCTCAGCATGACATCCTGGAGGTGGCCCATCATGGTCTCTATTAGGGAGGGCAGAGCCTCACCCTGCAGGGTCTTCAGAAAGGTTTGGTGGAGGTTCTCTGTAGTGTGGCCATGGCGAGGGTCAAAGCTGTCATGGCCAAACGCCTGGTGAGGGAAGGAAGAAGAGGTTTAAGACCATTGAAGGACTCATTGGTAGCATGAAAAAGTTGTCTAGGGAGGAAGAAAAATATCCTAACAGAACATGGTATGAATAATAAAAGATGAAATCACATAAATTGACCTTGACAGATGTAGCAAAGTGGAACTTCCTCCAATCCAGGTGTCTCCCCTGTCTGATGACTGAATGGTAAGAGAAGGGGTCACACAGGAAGTGGATGTACTGGCCTGCAATCTTGCAGGTGAAAATATGGCCGTACTTCTTCTGGCGGCTGCGGAGGAACTGGAGAGGATTGGCCCCGAATTGCAGAGCACAACCCAGGTAGGGGATGAAGCCATTCTCAACTGCAGGCTCACCAGGTTGCCTATGAGCATTGACAAGAAAGACATAGCAGTCAATATTTAGTACAAAGCCAAAACAAATTGCCACTGATGGAAGGTCAAAATGTTTTCTTTATTGGGGCTCAGTTGATGTCTGGACAGAGAGGGGTTATGAGGATTCTATTCATTCAAAGTACTATCCCCCTTTTTATACATTTTATAGGAGTTAATTCTCATTTTGCTACTTACTATTACTGACTGATCTGCAGCAATAGTGATTCAACCTATAGCCAGCTCATTGATGTTTTTACTTTTTCTCTCTGTCCCCATGAAGACCAAGACCATGTATCTCCAAAATGTCAACTTTTCATGAAAACAGTGCATTTTTTGGACAATTTGTTGAGTTTTTAGAGGGATTTAGTTGCCTAAGACATAGGAGAATTGTCTGAATCCCAGGTAATCTGACAATCTCAAAATATGGTAATACATGGTTGGCAGTGAACAGCAGCCCCACTAACAAAATTATTAATTAATTAATTAATTAATTAATTTTAAAGCACCAAGGTGCGCCAATCTTAAGCATACGATGCCTCCCAACCACAACATTTTCAAAATATTACAAACCAATTACCAATGTTGTAATAGTTACATACCAGCCTTAATGTCATTATGATGCAAGATAATTCTTTCTAACATATGTAATATATAATAATAATAATAACAATAATCATCATCATCATATTCATATTAAAACATTTCTCAGATTTTGTCAGTCTTACTACAAAGTATTATCATTATTACAAATAGAAGCACTTAATCAGCTACCTCTTAATTATGAATACACATGGTCAGTGAATACACAACATGGACACAGCAGCAAAACATTGACAGCACACTGGTGACAGTGTTTGTGAATCAACAACATACCAAACAAATTCCATCATCTTTACAAAAGCTTTTGTTTGATTAGCTCACCCATATGTTGATGCTGATCTGTGTGCAGTCAACTAAAGATCGCATTGCATTCTACATGTCCTATGTACAGTCTTACCTGTGTCGTATCCCCACAGCGAGCCACAGAAGGCAGCAGAATCCCACCACTACTGCCCAGATCAGAGCGATGCTTATTATCATAGTGATGATGTTGATGAGAGGATGATCCAACAAAGCAGGAGGCTCACTAACTGCTAGAATGATCTACAGTAATCACACTGACAGGAACTGTGATTAACTAACTGTTGCTTGCTTCATTAAATTCAACAGTCCTAGAGAGAAGAACGTGTATTAAAGATGCTGCCCTGGGTTCCTTGAGTTTTCCAACCCAGAGACAATGAATGCAAAGTGACACTGCCGGTCACTAAAAATTGTGCAAGAAACAACTAGTGTGATGACAGACAGCGTGTGGCAGGTTTTTATACCTGCTTTGTCACTTAGGGTGGGCCCAAGGGCGGATTCAGGGGAATGGTATGATCACTGCTGCCAGCCTCAGCCGGGTCACACACGAACTGCAAAAGGATTAATGGTCAAAACCTGTAGCTAGGATTGTGAGATCTGATCACTTTTTAAAATATTTCTCAGTGGAAAAAGTTTGATCATTTCATCAACAAACTCATCAGTTTAAATTTGCATAAACAGTTGAATAAGCACTATCTTCCGATTTCATATTAAGATATTTTTTTAGCAGAATAAAAATTCATTCTACTAAATCCTCTTGTAGCAGTAGAATGATCTCACTGGGATTTCTCTAGGAAATAGGATTCCATGCATGCTCTGTGTGTGTGTGTGTGTGTGTGTGTGTGATGGCCTTGACTGGAGTCCATGGACAGTGTTACCTGAAGGACTGTGATAGTGCATCTGGGTTGGTAAATAGATTCAAGGTCCCTGCTGTGCTGCTGTTGTGTGTGTGTGTGTGTGTGTGTGTGTGTTTGTGTGAGTGCAGGTGAGAACATTACTGTTGTACAGTACGTGACAAGTGTGACCTGTCAAGACTTGCCGTTGTGCAAGTGGAGATAAAATCTAGTTAATCGAGGAAGACAACATTAAAGGATAACAAATGACATTAAACCATGTGTAGAAACACTGCACAGTTTGATAGATAGTGAGTTAGAGTGATAATGAATCATCATCTACAGTGGGGCAAAAAAGTATTTAGTCAGCCACCAATTGTGCAAGTTCTCCCACTTAAAAAGATGAGGGAGGCCTGTAATTTTCATCATAGGTACACTTCAACTATGAGAGACAGAATGGGGGGAAAGAATCCAGGAAATCACATTGTAGGATTTTTAATGAATTAATTGGTAAATTCCTCGGTAAAATAAGTATTTGGTCACCTACAAACAAGCAAGATTTCTGGCTCTCACAGACCTGTAACTTCTTCTTTAAGAGGCTCCTCTGTCCTCCACTCGTTACCTGTATTAATGGCACCTGTTTGAACTCGTTATTAGTATAAAAGACACCTGTCCACAACCTCAAACAGTCAGACTCCAAACTCCACTATGGCCAAGACCAAAGAGCTGTCAAAGGACACCAGAAACAAAATTGTAGACCTGCACCAGGCTGGGAAGACTGAATCTGCAATAGGTAAGCAATTGCACCTCAAATTCAGACACTGCTTGAAGATCCTCAGATTCAAAACAGCATGAGCTACAGAAACCAAAGGTCACAGAATGAACATGTCATCTCTGACATATATGTGTGTGTGTATATATATATATATAAAACTTGACAAAACCTGATGGAATTCTGTCAGATCCAAACAATTTGTCATTTAATTTCAATTCTGACAGCTCACCTCTGTACAAATCTTCCAGATTTTCAATATGGCCCATACAGCTGCATTTAAATGAACTTCCTCCCAAAATGAGATTCCAGAATGTAGTGCTTGCAGGTCTTTGCTTTGGTTCNGTCAGATGAAACCAAAATAGAACTTTTTGGTAAAAACTCAACTTGTCGTGTTTGGAGGAGAAAGAATGCTGAGTTGCATCCAAAGAACACCATACCTACTGTGAAGCATGGGGGTGGAAACATCATGCTTTGGGGCTGTTTTTCTGCAAAGGGACCAGGACGACTGATCCGTGTAAAGGAAAGAATGAATGGGGCCATGTATCGTGAGATTTTGAGTGAAAACCTCCTTCCATCAGCAAGGGCATTGAAGATGAGACGTGGCTGGGTCTTTCAGCATGACAATGATCCCAAACACACCGCCCGGGCAACGAAGGAGTGGCTTCGTAAGAAGCATTTCAAGGTCCTGGAGTGGCCTAGCCAGTCTCCAGATCTCAACCCCATAGAAAATCTTTGGAGGGAGTTGAAAGTCCGTGTTGCCCAGCGACAGCCCCAAAACATCACTGCTCTAGAGGAGATCTGCATGGAGGAATGGGCCAAAATACCAGCAACAGTGTGTGAAAACCTTGTGAAGACTTACAGAAAACGTTTGACCTCTGTCATTGCCAACAAAGGGTATATAACAAAGTACTGAGATGAACTTTTGTTATTGACCAAATACTTATTTTCCACCATAATTTGCAAATAAATTCTTTAAAAATCCTACAATGTGATTTTCTGGATTTTTCTCATTTTGTCTCTCATAGTTGAGGTATACCTATGATGAAAATTACAGGCCTCCCTCATCTTTTTAAGTGGGAGAACTTGCACAATTGGTGGCTGACTAAATACTTTTTTGCCCCACTGTACATCTCTGAAGGTTTCGTAACGCAGCTTTTGTTACTAGATACTTTGCCAAATATATCTTGGTTCCAGCTTCCCAAATGTGAGAATTGGCTGCTTTTCTTTAACCCTACTTTGGGCTCTGGGTAATTGTTACAGCATTTCTCACTATTTGCTGATTTTTTACAAACCAAAGAATCAATTAATCGAGAAAAAAATCAGCAGATTAAACCATAATGAAAATAATCATTAGTTGCAGTCCCATGCAAAAGAGTTAAAAATGATCTTCACCTCAACCAACTTCAAATCAAATGTAAAATTCTGCTTTTACTGTCATGGCAAGTGCCATGCCACTTTGTTTTTCTTGTTTCCTCTGTTTTTTTTCCTGTTTGTCTTGTTCTCCCCCTGTATGTCTGTGAGCTCTCTCTCCCTCCCTACTGCAGTAGGTGTGGTGATCCTCCTCTGGTCCTCCTCTCCTATAACAGAAAACATATTCAGTGCGCTAAACAATGAACCACTGAGACTGTATTTCTACTTTATGGACTGGGTTATGCCAGAGTTCACAGGCCTTAACAAGCATTTTCAAAATGAGAAGGTGGCGATCACAACCCTGAGGAACAAGATGAGTGAAACATACAAGTACCTCCTTTTGTCTTTCACGAACAGGGACTATGTTCTCCACAACATAGCCCAGATTGACCCGATAGACAGTGCAAAGACCCTACCACTTAATGCAATGTATTTAGACCCACACAGTAGCAGCTTCCACCTGCTGCTGTCACAGACTTTCGCATGCAAATGTCAAATGTTTCTCAAAGTTGCTTGCCAAGAAATACAGCATTGTTTCAACTTTGATCCAATCCTAACCCAAATTGAGTGCCTCTCTCCTTTCATCATGACTGATGCACACTCAGAAGCGCTATACCTGTCCCTGGAACCTCGAGAAGAACCAGGCTCTGGGTGGGCGATCATCTGCCTCGACCAGTTGGGTTGAGAGAGAAAGAGAGAGAGAGAGAGAGTTGCCAGGCAACCAAGAGAGAAGAAGCATCAAAACATGAGCTCCTACTTCAGCAAATAATTTAATTGCTTTAGATCAAGTTTAGTGGCAAGTCTTATATTAGACTAAAGTTAAAGAATTTGGGAACAAAGTGGGCAAGTTTCAAGTCAATCTGAGAAACCAGTAAACTAAACTCAGTAAACAAAACTGTGGGAAAAGCTAGCTACCTAGCAAGCTAACTGGTAACAGCACCAATTGCCACAGAATCTCAGACCTAGACCAGGACAAAACTACTCAAAGGACACCAAATGGAGGAGGACAGCAAACAACAAAGATAAGAAAAGGAAGGAATAACTACAGAACATTCCTGAGGGGTAGGAACATTTGTATTTCAAGAAAAACTGGACTTCTAGTACATCCATGTAAAAACATAGCTAAA
>LKNJ01007394.1:0-12645 GCA_002120245.1 Maccullochella peelii
ACAGGAATGAACGGGGCCCCGTCTCCGACGCTGTATCCAGTTCTCTTTATACATCCATGGTGTCCCTGCTGGATGTATAAAGAGACAAAGTTACTGTCCACCTTCTGATTGAAAAAGGACAAACTAGAGATGAGCCGAATTCTTCATGAAGACTTCCTCCACAGTGGTGGCGGTGCTGGATTTCAGGTGGCTGGTTAGTTGCATGCATACAGCAGTACCATTTAAAGAGCTATGACACCTTTCACACTTATAGCTCTGAAAATGGCGCTGCCATCTGCACCAAACAGAGAAGATGACATCTTTGAGCTGGCTGTTTGTCAAGATGTTTATCATCAATACACACACATCCACATGCTTATTACTACTATCTCTCTCACACTTGTCTGTCAGAAACACGCATATACACCTCTGGGACAGCCAGTGACCACAGTTTAGCATCAGTCAGATGGTACCGTGAGATTGCTCTGTTCTGTCCGGAGGTCTGGAATCCATGTCAGTACAAGACAAAATGGAAATCACAGTGGAAAAAAAACAACAGCAGGGCAGCGGAAAGTCAGCGACAGGTTTGCAAACATTTAGACACGTTCTGCATGTCGGCAGAAAGTCTGCGGAATAAAAAAATGCTCTGTGTTTGTGAAATTGAAATGATAATTTTAATTCTAACATCTGCACACACACACAACCCAGCATCCCTTTCTCAACCACGTACGCACTCATTTGCACAGAATATACTGCATAGTGTATATTTAGTGTACATTCTGGGACCAGTTGCATGTGTGTGAATGTATGCATTAAAAAAAAATACATTTTTGCATGTTTTTACGTGTTTGCATATATGTTTTAATAGTGTGCATGTCCACTAATACTGTAGGTGTATTGAATTGGTGTAGTTTCTTGAAAATCCCCTGAAATCATATGTTTTGGGACATCTTTCTTTTATTTATGTGACGTGTTAATCTACTAAATTTTGGATCAAGTTTAGTTGATTGACACAGCTACTCTATGTAGGATGCTTTTGTTGAAAAGTCTTTCCTGGTTTCTTCTTTGCTTTGTTTGAAATCCAAATTTTTGTATAGATCCATTCTCTCGTGGAGGATACTGCTCTCATGAACGTGCGCGCATCAGTGTATCATGCACTACCAGATGTCCACACCCAGGCCTTTGCTAAGGTGGATAGAGGCAGAGATGCTAGTAAACCCATTTCAATCGACCCCATGCCTTGTTGAAGACTTATTGTACAGTTAAAGCCTAAATGAAAAACTTTATGAAGTTGACTGGTTTAAAAGCTTTTAATTTTAGTTTTTGTTGACCATGGTACAGTACAGTTGCTGTTTTAGTCACTGGGGGCTTTTGGCTGTGGGCTGGGGAAACAGCTCTTTGTAAGTTTTCTCATGGCCCTGTTACTCTTAGGACTGTTGTTTCTCCATGTCCAGTTCTGCAGTGTGTGTGTGTGTGTGTGTGTGTGTGTGTGTGTGTGTGTGTGTGTGTGTGTGTGTGTGTGTGTGTGCCAAGGGTTCTGGCAGTCTAATAACCCCACAGGGAGACAGACAGTGTTGAGGAGCTATGTAATTAGACCTGAGCAGTTTGCCAGCAGCTACAAGTGGACCAGAGAGGAGAAGAGAAACTCAAGTGGACGATGGAGGGAAAATAAATAAATAAGTGCTCTCATCTTGGCACCCTGAAACCCCTTTCAGTCTCTTAAACCACCCTCTAATCCATCCTGCATCCTTCTGTCCCCGTTCTTCTCCTTTCTCTCAAACTAAACAAGAAATTGTCATTGCCTTCATAAATGAGTGATTTCTGATCTGATGCCCCTATCAGTAAGATAACACTGCCAGCGCTTCCGAAACCATTACAAATATGGTTCATGTCACTGTTTTCTGATCTGCTACATCTTTGGTTTACACCAGGGAAAGATCATGGTCATGGTTCAACAAAACCATTGTTAACTGTCTCTTTACCTTTTAATACCCTGTTTGCTCTGCTCTGTTACCTCTCTTCCACCAACTCGCTTGCATGTAATATTGAATAAAGCACTTTTACAGAATGTTATACCAGCACCGTGGATTGAATGATTAGTTCACTGCTGGCTTGCTTGATACTTGTAGTTTCTGCAGTTTTAGGCTCTTTCTGAAATTATCCTCATTGTAATTTGCTGAGAATGAGAGCCTAAATGGCCAAAGTGTTCATGTAATAACACGTAAATGTAGATCCCTAAAGTCATTCCACTTAATGATACACACACACACACACACACACAAGATCTAAGATAAATCTAATCAATTTAAAACTGAGTCTGTGTTTCATGCTCCATTAATTCACATGCATTGTTTTAAAACTTTCTGGAAAAAGTTAGCTTTGTTGTTTAATAAAGAAGATTAGAAAACAAATGTGAGCTTAACATTGCATTCTGATCTGCAGCCCTGAGGCAATACATGGGGATGCCAGTACTTCAACCCCATGTATCTTCAACATTTATCATGCACTTCTCCAGTATCTTAAGTAAAATACTTGATTTCCCTTGTCCTTGCCTGCCTCCTCCTATGTGTCTGACTGCTGAAACTGATATTTATTCATTTAAAAATTCCATTTGAAGGTTAATACTCAAAGATCACAACAAAATGAAAGGTAAAACTTGTGACTGAGGAATGAAACAACAGTTCAAAACTGAACAGCATGTGATTTACTAGCTTTAGAAAAACAAAAAGGAAAAAACGTTGACACGTTTTGACATTTTTTATACCACACATGCACTTACGAATTGAACTTATATTTTCGAAAAATCTTATTACATTACCTTCCTGTGGTGATGTTATGCTGTACAAGTAGACAAAAACACAAACAAATCCAACCACTAAAGGTGTAGTGAGACCAAAATGGGCAAAGCAAATCTATTTGCATGTTGTGGTGAAAGCAGGCGTGGCTGCAAGGAGAAGCTGCTGTTGCTAACTTGGCTAGCAGGCTAACAGTATGATTCTACAATGTGAGAATTACACATCTCATTATCTTTCATCTCTTCCCTCTCTGCAGCCAGGCAGCAGCTCTCCTACTCTGCTGCTTGTATTCTTTCACCATGTAGTTTTATAAACAAGGAGTTCAGTACTTCCTGAATAAGGTTACTCCAGGGTTGCCAACTTTGGGTCCCTGGCTGGAGTGAGATTTTGACGCCATGGCCCGTGGGCTTAATCACATGCATGTGCACTTTATCACGTGCACATAATTGGACTCAATTCACCATTAGGGTTTATAAAAGTATGCACCTTACACATGTGGCGAGAGCAGGGCCTTATATTCTAAGATTTAAGGATATAGCCTGACTACGCCACCCCAGGACTTCCACCCTGGGAAATACTCACAATTTCACATATTAGACAAACACTAACCCAATAAAGAGCACACAGGTTCATTCACTAATGAAAGTCAAAAATGTGTTGTTTCCAATATCAAAACAGTAGTAGTAGCAAAAACCAGAAATATACAAAAAGAAACCAAAGAACACAAGAACCTCCAGTATCCTACCCCAGACACATAGCCAATACACGAACTATACAAATATGAACACTCATTCACTCACTGACTTGCTTGATCGCCTTCTGGGCTCCGCGCAGAATTTTCTGTCAGAACAGCTGTCCGATCAACACGCCATAAGGATTGCGCACATATCACGGACCAAACAGAGTAAGAGCCCATACTCATAGAATGGGGGTTACAGTACGCAACCAATGGAACCAACCGTTCATCTCTGTTGCTGTCGCAGTGTTTTGGCGTGAAAACAGTTTGGGCAGCGTGAGACTGAATGCGAAAGCGTGTGTCTCACGCCAGAAGCGTGAGAGTTGGCAACCCTGGGTTACTCTCAGCAAACAAGGCCTTAGCATGCTTTTTTATCCTGTCCACTCACCATTTCCTCAGAGACCATAGCAGTGTCTCAATTCAGGGGGCGCCATATTCTCTTGCACGCAATGAATCATGGGAATCGTTGAACCGTGAAGGAACCTTCAAAATGGGACAGCCTTGTCGCGTCGCTGTGACGCATTCGGTCTTCAAATGCAGCCCTCAATGAATGCGGCCCCTGAATTGAGCCACAGCTCATAATTACGTGCACTTATCATCCTTGTGGTTGCCATTACACTCGGCCACTGTCCTGAACAGTGTGAACAAATCTACATCTAGCATGCCAGAAAGCCACCTGAGATGTGGACAAAACCAGGAAAAGCTGTGCGTCTTTTTGTTGACACTTTTGACAATGTCATTTATTAGATAAGTTACACGATGTGTATTCCTCTTGAACACGCTTCCTCTTTTTCTTTCCTCTTTTCATCTCTTAAATACAGTGCTTTCCCTTGTTGCTAGCGTGTTTTAGAAGGAGGAAGAAAACGTAGTAATGACTCAGTGGTGGCATACCATTGCTTTGCAAATTCAAAGTGGTATACAATCATTTCCTCATGCAAGTGGCAATGACATTATTATGGAGGTTTGCAATAGCATCTGCAAGAAAACATTGAATACATAGATAGAGGCCAATATGTCTTCACTTTTAACGATGTGCCTCCTTGAACAGAACAAGTGACAATATTGCACATTCAAACTAACAACATATTAATATGCTGCTGTTTGGAGTTTCCGTGTGTTTACTGCATATTGCAAACACTGCAATGATATTTTTCAGTGTTTCTGAGGACTTCGGTGCTGCTGACAAAACTCAGTAACTCAATACACAGTACAGAAAAGAAGAACTTCAGGTATTACAGCTATTGATTATGAGAATTCCAACACACCACATTTTGTATTTGTGTCCCTGTGTGAGTCTTACAAATGAACGACACAAAGCCTCACCAGTGTCATGCTTTTCTTCACTCCACTTATCCTCAGACTGTCTACAACTCTCCGTCCTTCTCAGAGCGTTAAGTAACAATCGAGTGAGTCATTCAGAAACATTTCAGGCAAAACCTTGAGCGCATCAACAGCATTTATAAAATGGAGAGAGCCTTTAAAGAGACTAAAGCGTAAATTGTAATTGTAAACAAATATAATTTAGATCTTTGAGTGTTTTGGGCTCTTTCAAAACCAATCAAAGACAAATGCCCCTGAGCAGAGACAGGAATCATATCAACAGGCAGAGAAGATTAGCAGCAAGGTCACACACACACACACACACACACACACACACACAAATGGGCACACACACAAACAAAATGATGAGAAGAGAAAGAAGAAAGAGGAATATTAAAGAGAATCAACACAGGATAAAGAGTATAAGCCATTGTGAGAGTGGAAGAAAAGAAGAGAAAAGGAGAGATGGAAGAAGGGTGGAGAGAAAAGAGCGAGGCAAAAAGACAGGAGGAGGAAGACAACATGGAAAAAGAAGAGGAAAAGAAGCTAAGCTGGAAACACAAACCCACACACACACGCACACACACACAGGTAATGGAAAATAAACAAGACAGAGTGGTTTTAACAGCACCACTTATCTCTCAAGATGCCCTATCAGGCTCGCAGACAAAAGAATCAAACCCACCCGCACACAAATGTTTGTACATCCACACTTGTGAGGACTCAAACCCCAACTTTAATCAATACAAGTACGTGTCTAACCCCTAACCCTTAAACAACACGTTTCTTCATTATTATAAACAGTTTATTTTGAGTCAATCTTACATACACCGTCCTGCAGAGTGCACCAAATATGTATTAATCTGTGGCTGAAAATAGTCCCCAACAAATGGACAATTTATTCCCATATGAGTAATGCTTGCTAAAACTACAGTGTCCAGCTGTACTGAGCCTTTAAACAAAGAGAAAGAAACTATATATTTGTAACCTACGGAAGATTAATGTCCTCAGTAGGAACCAGTGGGCTTTGTGCTGAGAGCCACAGACAGAGTCGGGAAGAGAGACGACTACCACGTTGTTGGTTTTAGTCTCTTCATGGGATTTTTTGATATTAAGAAAAAAATATTGCCAGCCTTATACTTTAAGTGAAGACTGGACAAAATGTCCTCACTATCAAGTAAAATTAAATGTGATTTAAGCACAAATTATTTCATTTTTTAAAATTTATTTTAGTTTCGGCTTATGTGTTTTCCCCTGCTTGGTGGTGCAGGTAGGGGGATTTCCCACATCACAACATATATACAGTTTCTGATTATTGCTTTAAATGATGAATATTGAACTTGTAAAGCATGGATTGTGCCATATTATATTAAGTCATAAAGTAAAAAAATTGACATTTAAATGTACCCTGTACACAACTGTAAAAGGTCAATATTTGACACATCAGAACTTTGTGATTTAAAGCCACTAAGTGCAGACTTTGGCACGCCCCCAGTGGTAGTATCAAAAAAGCACTCCAGTAGACAGCAATGCACGCTGCTACATCCCCATATACACCAATTTTCACCGGCAGGTTCTCATTCTTTACATTCATGCCATCAGAATAATTTGAAAGATTCCTACACACAGTTGTTTTCACACTTATAGTTGGTTTGCTCTGTGAATCAGCTGATGAGTCTGTTAACTTGGAGCGTTTTCCCCTTGGTTCGGTTTCTTTTCACACAGAGGAAAAATCCAAACGAACCAAAATGCATCACGTGAGAACGTTCACTCCGCTTATTGGTCAGATGTGTCTGGGGCGGGAGCAAGAAAGTAAATACAGGAAGAAGGTCCTGTGTTGTGAACTAGTGCATATTTCTGTGACAGAAACATTTCTGGTTTGTTCTCCGGCTAGCTGCTGCTACTAGAAACAGTTTGTCTTAACCGTTACAGTAAGAAGTTGTCATCTGACCTTAGTGGGTGCGTCTGTGTGTGTTTTCCTGGGTGTGCATGCGTGTGGATGTGAGTGTGTGAAGCAGCAGACTCACTTGATAGAGCCTTGAGACGCCCTACACACACAGCAGCTAGACAGGCACTGGCCTGGTGTTGCAGAACCAGAGCAGCAGCTTGGAGGCAGAGGAGCAGCCACTGGAGAGACAGGAGGAGGAGGAGGAGGGGGAGGAAGAGGAAGAAATGAAAGGAAGAACGAAAAAAGGAAGAAACAATGAAGGAATAAGGATGGACGCAGCCGTAAAAGGATATACAGATTCGACAATGAATGGAAAGGAAATAGAAGAAAGGAGGCAAACAAGAGATGAATAAGGGAAGCAGAAATGAGAAGGGTGGAAAAATAATTAAGGAAAGGGGAACAAGGGGAGATGAGAAAAGAAGGAAGAATTGTGGCAGGTGTAGCCAGTGAAAGAGAAGAAATGAAAGAAATGACAAAGGGGAAGCAAAGGAAAAAAGGAGAAAGAAAATAAAGAACATGTAAGGTAAAAGGAAGGAAGAAAGGAATGAAAAGAAACAATGAATGCCAAGAGGAGACAAAATAAAGGGATAAAATAAGGTGAAGAGGAAGAAAGAACATCGGATAAAAAAAAAAAGGTTTAAGGCAAATACAATGCAGCGGATAATCAAGACAATTATTAAGGAATGAAGAGAAAATTAAGGAAAGAACAGAGAAATGGAAATTAAAAAGGGAATGAAAGGAAAGAGAAAGGATAGATCAAAAGGGATAGAAAGTGTGGGGAAGTAAAAATGATGAGAAAGACAACAAGCATGCAATAGAAAAAAGGAAGAAAGTTAAGTGTAGAAAATGGGAGGAAGAGGGCATAAAAGGTAAGAAGGAAAGGAAGGAAATAATGGAAAGATGATACAAAAGGAAAAAATAAAGTAGAGGAGCAATAGGTAGGAAGAGCCGAGAGGAGGTAAGGAAGAAGGTAGTAAAACAGGAAGGCAGAGAGAGGGAGGGAGAGAGAAAGGGAAAAACAAGGTTAGTTTGCACCCAGACGACCCATCAGACACTAGGCAAGACAAGACGTGTGTGTGTGTGTGTGTGTGTGTGACAGCTAGCTGAAGACGAAAAAAAAAAGCGAGAATCAACATTAATCAAAATGTAATGAATCTTTTGTCATATGGGCAACATTATAAAACAATGCAGGACACATGCACACAAACAGCACAATTACCTTTAGCGCAATGCCTCAGTGAGACTGTATGTGTGAACAAGCGGTTAGATTTACGTTTGTCTTGAGGGTGGCAGAAGAGGAAAGGTCATGAGAGTCATTAAAATCACGGGTTTATCCTATGAGGAGCATGAATGTGTCGAGTAAATTTGATGGCAATGTGCTTGTGTGCAAAGTTGGCGGCGTGGAAAACTCATGGAGAACCCAAAGTGGAAGGCTTCATTCTCTGGGGTATGGATCAAAAAGTCTATCTGACAGGGGCACCATACAAAAGGTCAAGTGTCAACAAAATCATTAGGAATCACCCTCTGGGGATGGTGAACATCTATTTGAAATTTCATGACAATCATATCAAGAAATCATGTTCTGGACCAGAGTTTTGGACTAACCAACCCATCCATCAAAAAATCAAATCTGACATTTAATGAGCTCTACCCAAATCTGTCTGCTTTTGATGGGGACGTGGAGCAGCCATGTGGACATAACGAGCCCAGAGACCAGTTAGTGGACAGAGAAATAGGCTGGCAAATTATAGACTGACTGACCAGCGAGCTGAGAAGAGAAGCTGTCACAGAGGGAAGAAACAGGCTGTGATATCAGCCACTAAAAATAAAAAGTACAAAGAAGCCTAACCAGCATTCCTAGATAGCAAGCATGAAATAAAAAATATTGTCTTTTACATGGAGAGAAAAGTCTATGAGGGGGATTGTCATGTATTTTTATATACTGTCTCCTAAATCAAAGGAAACTTTAACTGCAGTTCCTGTAAATACTGTACATCAAGTCATTTCATGTACAAATTTTCCTCTTGGAGTTACCTGTTACCTATCTCATCACCTGCTTGTATTGCTAGACTGATATCCTGCTTTTTGGAGCTATACCATTTCAACATACATGTATAATCTCGCTAGATTGAACCAAAGCCTTCTAAAGACTGGCAAGAAAAGTGAAGATTAACCTTAAAGAGAACTAAGAACACTTTCAAGGAGAAATTTACAATAATTGTTGGTAAATTTACACAAATGACTTTTTTAGCCACAGAAGCAGCAGCAGACCTTTTGACCACCTGAGCTTGTTTCGGGTGGGCCTATTCGATTATGCATTCATGACTAAACTTAAATGTTACTGTATGCATGCTAAAATGCTAAGTGCTGCATACAAGGCTATACCCGCATGATAACACTGAATAGCTGTTAACATGCCTACAGTTATAATGTTAGCATGTTAGCTGCAATGGGAACGTTCGGCTGAGCATGAGTACTGCCGAGGCTGACAAAGAACAGTTTTGACAATTGAAATTTGAGCCAAGTTGGACAATGTAGAGCTGAGCCTGACAAGCTGAGTGTGAGATGTCCTAAAAGATGGTCACTTTAGGAGAAACCCATTTGATTTAGATAACAACATGGCCTTTCCTGTGGTGCCATCCAAAAGTTTCCTGACCCACAAATGGTAAGAATCTAGCAATAGTGAGGCCTAAGCTGCAAGTAAACCTATAGATTCTGTATTGTTATGACTTACAAATGTAATATATATTAGATATTTTTCTTTCTTGTGTTTATATACTGAAGACAGCACAAATTTGTAGTAGACCTAACAGGACCCAAAAGCCACTGAACACGCAACACATTACTGGCTTTAATCCTGAGGGCAACAATGCAGGCTGCACCTTTATTGGATCTTTCCTTGTTTCCAATGGCTGTTAAAATTAAAGTCAACTAATGTTCAACAACAGTTTCATGAGTTTCTCTTGCTGGTTGACCCAAAAGTCAAACAGTGGTAGAGTTTCTAACTAGACATGAACAATGGAAAGACTTTTCAAGGGAATATGAAAATTTAAAACAAATACACAATGAAGTCAAACCAAAACCATTTGCTATGATTGTAGACAAAAGACAAATTAAAGTTGGGGTTGGGAAATGCACAGTTTGCAAAACTTTGTTTTAGTTTTGGAATTAGATCCTTTGGGGTTGTACGGGCTCACGTCCAGTTGCTGTTGGCTCTGCTCGGGTATGGATCTGTGTTTATTTCTTTTAACAAATAGGTCTATGATTGACCTCTATGTACTATGAAACTTTTTTTTGTTGTTGTTGAAATTTTGCTGTTTCCACTCAGCTCAGTATATCATAATCTGCTATAACATACTTGGAAGCAGAGCCAGATAGTGAGCATGTGTGGAGCTGCAGTTGTTTGTTGTAAGCATGTGGTTGAATGCAGCTGACAGCATCATAGCGGCATTTAACCCGACAGCAATGCTTCCTGTTAGGATTTTCCCTGTTTGATTTTGTTTATATCTGCAAGACAATCCAGTCCAGACACACACACACACACACACACACACACACGCACACACACACAAATGCAGACACTGAAATGAAAATGCAAATAAATACACACATTCCATCTCTTCTCTTCCTCTCAGACAAACACACACCTGTTACCTCCTTCTCTTTTTATCTCTCGCACGAGCACACGTGCAGTACACATATACACAAGCTGACAAACACACGCACGCGCACTCACACACGAACGAGTGGGGACAGTGTGTGTGGTATTGCTTCAGGTCAGCTAAGAGATGCCACACACACTGAACACTGGTGGGAATGTGATGTAGAGATGAAGTCTAAATACATTCATGAGAAGAGATGTAGACAGGGAGAGAAAATAGGAGGGAGGGAAAGAGATTGGGAAAGAGAAAAAAACAGAAGACAGAGGGTTAAAGAGACAGAAAGAATATGAGAGGAGAGAAAGGGACAAGAAGAAAAGGGAGAGAGAGGAGAAGAGAAAAGATGAACGAGGAAGACGGCACAGTGGAAAAGACAAGATAAGCAGGGTGAGACAACAACATGAAAGAGAAAAAGGAAGGAAGAGATGTCTAACTGATGAAAAACAAGTGTCTTGAGAAGTAAGGCAAATTTCAAACCTGCCCCAAATTAATCAATCCAAAATGACCATTTTCACTTGTTGCCTTTCATCTGTTGGATTGATTGAAATTGACAGTAAAGGTGTCATTTAATTTAATTTAAGTTCCTTAATCGTCTTGTCTGATCTCATAATCCCCTTATATCTATTCTGCTTTTACATCCATTCAGTTGGTAGACTCACACCAGTGACTGTGAGATACATGGAAAAAGGTTTGAAAAAGGACATAAAAAGAGAAACTAAGTGATGTGATCCCCTGCCACATGAATGTCCAGCTTATCAAATAACTTCATGCGTTCATGGATGACAGCATGCAAAGAGTGTGACAGAACTGCGACACCACAGGCTGTAAGAGATGCATACTTATTAACAAATGAATTAACAAATTAAAATGTTTACGCCAATAATCGATGTGACTTTTATTGTGAAGCAGTTACAAGAAGTGCTGACTTCAAAGACTCGCCAAGGTTCGCAACCGACTGTTAACCTATTAGATACAAATGAATCGACACCAACAAGCAAAAGTAGATTTGGCCCTGCACGATCAGCTGAAGAGGTTCAGGCCACAGCTGCTTTTTGTAATTTAGATTAACGTCAAGCCTTCAACTGTCAATGACAAGGCAAGCAACTCCATTCCTGTCATATAGAAAAACATTAGTGTTTAGTATATTCAACTAAATCTATATCCTGCTTAATAGACATTCTTGTAGTAACCCAATTGATAAAAAAAACTGATCACTAGCAGCTGTTTGCTTTTCACAGGAATAATTCTGGAATGGTTTTGTGTGAAAAACCCAAAATGACAGCTCTTTGGTCAACGCAACAAGTGGCATGTATTAGTGCCAACTACCATGTTAAAAGACACCACGATCACTTGTTTTTCCTGTTCCACAAAGTGCAAACTCACTACTCATGATACAGTTTGGCAGAGTATCCATTTCTGTGTGTCTTGGTTCAGTAGCTGAGTGTCCTGCCAACACATAAAATAAAACAACAATGATAATTATGTGCGTATACGTGCATGTGTGTGTATCTGTGTGCCCTTGTGTGTGTTGGCTTTAGTTACTTGTTTAGCTGGCCTCAAGTTCTTCTCTTGTTAGCCTTGGAAGTGATGCATGAAGCTGCCGTTTGTGTGTGTGCCAGTATTGCAACATCTTGAATTCTTCAGACAGATTAAGTGTCTGACCCTTTATTTCGACTCTTCCAGCCTGCTGCATACAGAGCAAACAGAGCAGCAGGAGGCTGAGCAGCAGCTGTATATTTTCAGGTAATATTCCCAGCTGGAGTGAATAATGAAGACAGGCTGCTGTTTCTTCCGCCAGTACAAACCTGACCCGCTGAGTGTGATAACATTTTTACATCTCTAAAACACCTCAGACTGTCTGAGGGCTTAAAACTTTGAGAGATCATCAACTGCTGATGTTCAACGCATTTCCGGAGGTTGTCTTTTTATTTTGGATGGAGTGTATAATTTACTTTTTGGTGAAACCACATCCAATCAACCTGCCTCATCTACTTCGTCCACAGATTGTGATTTCCCACAATGCAAACACACTTTTCTTAAAACTCAGTGTCTTGTGGCTGCATTGCATTCTGGTCTATTTTCTGCCCCTGTGGGTGTAGCAAATTGGTCTCTGTGCCTCTTCGATGATGGATTTCGCCTTAATAATTGGAGAACGTTGGTACAAAATGGTAGTTGTATATTTACTGCATATACATACACACACACACA
>LKNJ01007395.1:0-12638 GCA_002120245.1 Maccullochella peelii
ACAAATTGCATGTTTCCTGTAGCGCCCCCCTCAGGACAAACTGCATGTTTCCTGTAGCGCCCCCCTCAGGACAAACTGCATGTTCATCTCCTGGTCAGACTGTGAGAGCAGAGAGCTGCTGTGATGAGCTCTGCAGCCTGCAGGGGGCGCTGACAGCAGACTAAACGGTGTCAGGCGCCATATGAACACGAGTAGCTGTGTATTCAGCACAAAGTACTTCATAGTACTACTTAAGTACTAAGTACTGCAGTCACTTAGTGCTGCTATGACTACAAGTATTACTAGTAGTTAGTCCTTCCTCCACCCGGACTGTGGCAGAAGATTACTGAAATGTAAAGTGCCGGCTCTGTTCAGGTCTGAGGTCCAGAGACCCGGATTTCTGCTGCTGGAAACTGGTTCTGACTGGATTTTGGTATTTAGAGAAGAAGAAGACATGAAGGCTGAGAAGATCCATAAAACCTCTGGTTTCTGGTGCCAGAACCGTGATGATACACTGAATCTAAGACAGCGGGTCCGACCAGACGGGTTCTGCTTCATCACGTCCTGAAGGATTAACAGACGTTTCTCACCCGGGCGACTCCCTGCAGGTTGAGGGAGAACACGTGAGGATTCACAGCGATGAAATCTCCATAAAACTCCTGCACACACACACACACACACACACACACACACACACACACACACACACACACACACACACACACAGGTCAACATCTGGAACATGTGTTTAATAACCGAAACAGAGAAAAGCATGAAACCTTCACGTGTCTAAACAGGATCCGTCGTTATTGACAGTAAATTCATCTTGTGCCGACTGACTAAACTAAATGAATCGATTGATTGATTGATTGATTAATCATCTGTTGTTTGTGTTGTGTACCTCCGTCACAGTGAGTTTCCACAGGTCTGTATGTGGTTCTGTACTGGACCCTGTTTCAGACTCACCTGGACTTCAGCCACCACTTCCTGTTCGTCAGCCTCGGCCAGAGCTTTGATCTCACTCTTACTGATCACATTACTGAAGTCTGAAACACGCACGCACACAGAACATATTATTTAAAAAGCTCATTTGACTCAGAAGGAGGAGGGACATGTTGACATATTGCAGATCAGCTATTACAATAACCCCCCCCCCTTACAGATGAAGTAGATGCTGTACTTTGGCCTCCTCAGCTCCTGGATCAGATGTTCCACGTTCTCCTGCAGAAAACAGACAAACACTTGTAATTATCTGCTGTTATAATGATTGTTGTTATGAGTCAAACAGACGTCGGTCAGCAGGTTTGGTACCTTGGTGGGTCTGAGGAAGCAGAGGGCCTTCAGGTGTTTCATGTTGTCTCTGTTCTGAGAGTCGATGCGTTCAAACAGGTAAACCTCCTTCTGCAGGATCTCTGACTGAGTGTACACCACACTCACTATACTGGTCTGAGCGCACACACACACACACACACACACACACACACACACACACACACAGGAGAGGTGACTGACATGAGGTCAGAGATAAACACTGCGGTTTGTGACTGACTGAAAGTTAAAATGAAACTGTATTTAATGATTTAATGCGGATCAGTGCCGTCATGGCTGATGCCTGCAGCCGTCTCTGATCTGATCCAGCAGAGACATGTCTCCACCAATAATCCTAATCATCTGTAATGATCCAGTGTTAGCAGTAAGATCTTCACAGTGCTGCCGTGCTGTGTTACGATGCAGTGGGGGAATCTGACCTGATGATCTGGCAACCTGCTGTCTGTGTTATATATTTATTATATTTATTACATAATATATATATTATTATACTTACATGTCAGGCAGAGTGTCGGAGAATGTGTCATCACAGCTTTAATACTGTGAGCTAAAATGCCCCGAACCAGCAAATTAGGACACCAGGTCCTTTTTTACAACCAAGAACCAAAGTGTCAGAAACAGCTGCTCTGTAATCAGTCCATGGATCATCTTTGACAGTAGCGACATGTAGGATCAATATTTACTGAATTAACGCCATCACCACACCTTTCTCACCAGCAGATCAGGAGTTAAGTTTGAATGGACATTATTTTACGGCCATTACGGACAGTCTCTCACCGTCTCTCGGTCCATGAGCAGCACCTTCATCCCGGGCCCGCTGCTCTCGATCATCCTGGAGATGTACTGCTTCACCGCGAGCGTCACGTTCATGATGGCGACGCAGAGAAATCAACAACAACAACAACAACAACAACAACAACAACAACAACAACAGCTGTTACAGCCTGCTGGGAAGGTTTCTGATGATTTGGGAGAAATATCAGCTGAGCTGCTGCGACAACAACACTTCTGCAAGCTTACTTCCGGGTCGGCGACGTCATTACGTGACACGCACAGCGCCTGCGTCAATACGTTGTTAAATTACGGTTTTTTTGTTTGATTTTTGGAAGTATTATCAGCAAAATGTACCTGAGTATAAAAAATAAAAGTACTCTATGCAGTAGAATGCCCCCTGACAGTGTTGTAATATTTGTTATATTGTTATTATTATTATTGTTATTATTATTGGAGCTGATTTTGAACTTTGTATACTGCTGAGTACTTTTAATCTGCAATGTTAATTTTATTTTATAAGCTGTACTAATTGTTAAAAATGTATTACTCTGCAAAGGAACTGGTGATCATAGCTGTTAAATAAAAGTACAATATTTCTCTCTGAAATGTAGTGAAACATAAGTATAAGTAGCTAAAAGTATGAAGGTACTCGAGTAAAGTACAAATACCCCAGAATTATACTTACGTATGAGAACATATACTTAAATATGTTCCATCACTGAATATATGTAATAATATACAGTATATTAATACAATCACAAATATATTGCGTGTATAGAAATACATATATGTATGCATGTAAATAAAGATTTAATAGAAATGAGGTCATGGGAAAACTGTGGAACCAGTATTAATTTATATGGATTAAATGGAGCTGGGCTTTAGCCTCTATTCACAAAATGCTATTCTGTATACAGTCGAGTTTATTATGTGCAACAAAACTTGACGTAGACATAATACATGGCAACATATTATTATATAATTTTAATGTATATTCCAAAGATCATGTGTTTGTCTCTGTCCTACACGAGATGGACGAAGAGGGAATGAAACTGCCTCCATTTCATGCACAGATTGCTGTTGTACACAGTCGAATATTGTCAAAGCAATTTTTCTGGGTTATCATTAAGAAATATGATTATAGCTCTAAGGAATGCATTTTATTTACATACATACATGTATAATTAGAGAGAGATGGAACATCCATGTTTTTAATTAGGTGTATGCAAATTTCTGTCTAATATCTATCAGCTAAATAAGATTACCTGTCCAGGTGTGCTGTTAGAAAGCAGTATTAAGGTTGTTGTAGCAGTTTGAATTGCAAAATTGGCAGCAATGCTAGTTTACCGGCTGGCTTTGGTTTAATCGTACAGCATGTTCTTGATAGGGTGGAAATTTACCATGAATTTATTTGTTTAATTGTTGTACATCACATCTATACTCGCTGTATCTCTACAGTAACTGTAACTTTAGCTGTGGAGTATTAGCTAAGCTAGCACTTGCTAGAGAAAGTTTCCAAGAGTTTGGCTGTGCAAAACACGAATAAAAAGGATGTTTTCAACCATCTGTTTTGGACTACATGTGGTTGCACAGATGTGTTGTTGAAAATCCTAATTTATGAACGCTTTCAATGTAATTTAAAGAAGAAATGACTTGCTGGCTGGCAGGGTTAGCGAGTTGTTGCCTGGCAAGGAGGCTTAGGAGAACGTTAGCTAGCAAGCACCAATTATTTAATGCTAACTACATAAAATTATTATATTTTTAGATAAACACGACTCAGACTCCAGTTAACAAATATCTCGTCAATATAATAGCACTGTGTTAATAATTATTGACGTTATAATGCAAACGTAAGCATCGTCTGTCACTTGGGGCACAATTTCTAGATTAACTATGCTAGCTACTTCATGGTTAATACAAAGCTAGCCAAAGGCAGCTAACCTCAGTCTGTAGGGGGCTTCTAGCTTATCATTACATTTAACTCACAAACTGATATGTTCAGAAATAACATTGCAAAACGAGTAACGTGGATACATCAGAAAGGATTATTGTGGCTGCATGTTGACATTAACTTATTTTCTAGTAATGAGACGATCGCAGCTTTATGTTATATTCTCTGCTTGCGGTAGGAATCTGCCAAACCTGCTAACATTAGCCCGCAGACAGCAACATGATCACGTTAGCTGCTTAAAACTCAAATGTGTTAACGTTTACTTTCTCTTTGACTGAGTGGTCAAATTGTTTTATCTATAATGAAAATGTTTCGTTTGCATAGAGTGAAGATCAGTAGTGTTTTGCTTGGCATACAATTTTTAACAGTGTATAGCATGCAGTAACAATGTTGTGAAACGTTAGCATGCTAATCACTGTTAGCATGCAGAGTTGGGTTAGGATATCCACTACACTGAGCATTTATAACGTTTTAAGAATCGTACTGAACGTGTATTTTCCGCCCACAAGCAAATGTCAAAGGATTAGAGGAGTAAAATGTGGTTTAAGTGTTTTTAAAACGGTATGAATGCGTTGATGTGCCTCCTGACAGATATCACTCCGCCTTCATTCAGCACAATAACAGCAGGAGGAGGGGAAGTGGCGTAGGGATACAGTAGTACCTTCCACACCAGGCAACCCCAAACGGTGTGCTCGGTGCCAACTGCTAGCAGTACACAGACTATGAAGATCACTGATTATTTTTGGAAAACACGCAGTTTAAAAGTGGAATTTTTACGGAAAAAGTATTAATTTCATATATAACAGGTCCGGATAAGGTAAGTGAGCGCCTGCTCCACTCTTTTAAGCGGATATCGTGCAGAGTTAATGAAGTCTCTGAGTAGCTGCTAGGCTAGTTGTTAGCTTGTTAGCATTGGTAGCTTAATGTTAATTTGGCTGAGGAGGGGGGCACGGGGGCGAGCAACAGACAGCAGCAGCAGCAGCAGCAGCAGCTCAACATTATTGCAGTAAAACACAAGACTCCCAGTTTGTTTATAACACCTCAAGTTTAGATAAGTAGACAGAAAGTAAGTGTGAAGTCGTTAATCTTATGCATTTAGCATGTTCTGTAGACACACTGTTTAGATAAAGTGTTTTAATTAGCTTTGAATGACTCATTAGCTTACTAGCTTAGCTTGCTAACTGGCTGAGCTAAATCTTTCAAAGCCATGTTGCTTCTTGTCATGTTCATGGTAAATTAACAGATCAATAACCCAGTGAGAACAACTTGAAACCACAGTAGTTATTAGCTACTGTGTTATTTAAATCTTATTTTTGTCAAACTGAAAATAGAAAGCTAGCTCATTTCCCATCACAGTTCAAATAACAAAGCTAACTTTGAGCTAACAGTCATCAGGATGTTCATACAGACTGACAAATTTATTACTTAAATAATGTTGAAGGTGTTTGGATGACATTTAATAGAACATACTGTTGTAATGTGGATGTGTCTCTACAGAATGCAGCATTTACTCTTTCAAACCTTTCACAGAAAGTGACAAATGAACTCTTTTCTACCCAAAATTATCATCAAGATATTCAGAAGTGGCTTTATATTTGTTAATGATAGTTATATATGTTGTCAGTTAATAGCAATAGTAAGAAATTGTCATATATGACAACGTTAAAGCAAACAAAATCAGACATTAGCCACTTGAGCAAACAGTAGTTTTAAACAATTTACAGCTCTGAGGAAAAACGACTTATTATTTTCATGTTTCCCACCAGCCTCTGCATTATCTGCACCCACGCTGATCTTATTGACCTGGTGTTGGCCGTGACATGGCCGACCCACATGAATACAGGATGTTTGTTGATGTCATTATTAAGTTCAGGGTTTCGGTTACATTCATTCAGTCTTTGGTGCTTCAGCATCTCTGACCTGATGTTACCTCACATGAAATGATCCCAATGAGTTCTGGTATCAGATCCGTACTCTGCATTAGGAGATACTGTCAGCTGATGTATCAGAAGCAGGAGAACTGACTATTCCAGTTACTTATCAGCTGGTGTATAAGCTACGGATTCATCCTCAGTAAGCTAATATCGGCCGATGTATCAGTCTGGCTTTAACCAGGAGTCCATGTTTTAATTTGGCCAACAAACGCAACAAATTATTCACACTTGACAAAATGTGTTGAAAAGAAACGGAGTCTGTAAAGTTTTGTGCACAAATCAGGAATCTGACTGAATTTATTCACATTATCTTTTATCTTTGCTGACATTTGAGATGAACACAAACATGATCCATCATACAAATGTCAAAACATACTTTAAAGAGAACTTTAAAGAACAAATCAGTAAATAAATCTTTTCATATGTTAAATCCATCACTGATGGTTCAACAGTGTAACAGTATTCACTCCTGAGGGTTTGACTGACAGGTGTGTCCTCTCTGCAGGTGAAGAGGTGATGGAGGAGGTGGAGAGCACAACAGGTGGCGGTGCTGACCTGCTGATGGAGTGTGATGAAGAGGAGCAGAAGGTTTGGCCTCAGTCACCAGAGAGAGACGAAGAAGAAGAGGAGGAGGAGGAGGAGGGACCTGATGAAGGTGAACAGCTGTCATGTGATTGATATCTCCCCGTCAGTGTCTTTTATACGTAGTGTTGGTGCTGATACTTTTTTAATGCCTTTCTTCTGTTTAAAGAAAGAACAGAAACAGCTGAGATGTGTTTAATGTCTGAACACAACCAGAATATCTGATCAGAGATCACAGTTTCTCCTCTCTCTCTCTCTGCAGCTCTGGGGGCTGCGGTCAGGCCGATGGAGGAGGGAACGGACCCCCCTCCGGCCAGGATCATCCCCATCCCAGTTCAACCAGTCAGCAGCTGCAGCCCTCCCACACCCAACAACACACTGAAGGTAACAGGATGCTCCTGACAGCACTGATCTGAAGGTGTCAGGTGTTCCCGTTACGTTCTGACCAGATAAAACTCACACTGTCTTTGTTTGTCATATATATATATATATACACATACATTTGTGTGTGTGTGTGTGTGTGTGTCAGTCTTCAGGTGCTCCTCTGGGCTTCAAGGTAAACGGTTGGCTCGTCTCCCTGCTGCCTGGAGGTCAGTTCAGTTCTTTTAAATCCACTCTGATCACAGATATGTTATAAAGGAAGTTCCTGTATGAGAAGCTCTGTTTTCACCACCGGTCTCAGAGTGTTTTCAGACCTGTGTTTGGTTTGTTCTGGTCTGAATCAGTGGATCAGTTGGTGCGTGACGTTTCGCACAGAAAAGAAATGAAGATGTTTGATATGGTCAAAAACTCTGGAATAAGTAAGTCTGTCTGATGGAACCGTGTAAGTAAATGACTTCCGTGTTCCTCCTGCAGGTGGCGGTGCACAGCTGAAGCTGCGCGCTCATCCTGGAGGTTCAGCCAGTGGTTTCAACACGGTCCAGATCCCCGTCACTCTGACTGGGCCTCCCCACATCAACTCCACCTCCACCACTGCTCCACCCCCCCCTCCTGCTGCTGCTGCTCCTGGACCTGAGGCTGACCCCACCCCCATCATCACAGGTAAACAACACCACCTGTTTGATGGAGTTGAAAGAAGATGACAGTTTTCTGACCTCGGAGTCTCTGTCGTGCAGGTGTGGTCTCAGGTGAAGCAGCTCAGAGGGTTCTGAGTGACAGCAGTATGAACTTCAAATCCAGCCCCCCTCCGACAGGACTGAAGACCCCACCCTCTGCCTGTGTCTCACCCACAGCCTTCCCCCAGATCCTCACCTCTCTGCAGACTACACCCCCAGCACCCCACTGGACCCACCCCCCTCCCAGCCGCAGCAGACCTGCAGCTCCTCACAAACTGCTACGCAAAGGTTCCTGCATGTTTCTGTTCACCTCTAACAGTGTGTTAACTCACATCACATGTTTTAACACGTGTGTGTGTGTGTGTGTGTGTGTGTGTGTGTGGTGGTCTGTCCCCCCTCAGGTCAGCTGGGACCCGTCTCTCCTCCGGACTGTCTCGTCTGCATGTCTCAGTACAAACTCATCACGGAGCTCAGAGGATTCATGTGTGTAAGTTCAGCTGCTGTTAGACCTGCAGACACGCCAGAGTCGGATCACCTGACAGTCATGAGGCGTTCAGGAACTCAAACAAGCGTGGGGTGTTCAGAGACTATATGAGACATTTTGACTTGTCAAAGCAGGAAAAACATAGGTACAAATAATAACATGGCTCCGTTCCATCAAGTCTCCCAGTAAGCCATGTCAGTGACATCAGAGCCCTGGGACTGGCTCACCTAAATGGAATGCAGCCATCATTAATGTTATTAATTCCACCTGTGAAAAGGCTCTATTAGACAGCTTATACTGTCATCGCCCTGTGTTACTGTCCATCTGTCACTGCAGCCAATCAGCACCTCCTGTGAACTCTCATCTGTTCCACATAGAAATTAATGTCTGCGCCATGAGGATACAAACCACCCATAATGCAACACTCTCTTAAAGTAACAAGCTCACAGCGTAGAAGCAGCTGGAGTCTGTACTCTTAAACATTAAACTTAAATATCTCGTCCTCAAATATAAAACAGCACCTCGGCTTTGTGTGTCATAGAGAAGAAGTGACTTTTACTTTGAAATCAAAGCAGCGAATGCGTCCTCATTGTGTGGTGTCATGTTGAAGCAGTGTGCAGTTGTAAAGGTTGAAACCTCCAACATTAGAGCTAAAAGTGTGAATGTGATATCATGCCTCCTCCTCCAGCTGTGCAGCCCTGCGATCGCTCACAGCCTGAAGAACCTGAAGAAGAAGTCGACCAAACACCGCAGGAGGAGCAGAGACAAGAACAAGACGTCCAAAACCTCCAGAGACCCTCAGACCTCCAGTAAAGTGTCCAAGACTCGACCAGGACCCTCTGCTGTGAGTTTGTCCTGCTCACATTAAACATACAGACACCTGGTTTAGTTCCTCAACAGAACCACATCACTGCTCTGGTTCCCAGCTGGCTTCTGGCTGGCCCTCCTTTTACAGAAACAGATATTCCAGATCTTCAGGCAGGGACTTTGACATGTAGACAGGGAGCCAAGATACAGATAAGACCGGAGGACCTAAAGGAAGGATTTCTGTTAGTTTTCATTGAGCTGGAGAGAGTTTTGGCATGAATCTACTTCCTGTGTGTCTCCTTCAGTCTAAAGGCGTTTCTCCGCTCGGGAGGACCTACAGACTGTCTGATGACTTCCTGTCAGACCAGTTCACCAGCCACGCCCCCCCCTCCAGCACCTGCAGCCCCCAGCAGGACCAGTATGAACCTCCTCTTGACCCCCCTCATGGTAAACTGGTGATACTGGTGGAGGACTTTTATTATGGCTCCGCCTCCGGACGGAGCTCCACCAAACCCACCGTGATGGGCAGTAAATTCACCGGCCCGTATCGGTGCATCCACTGTCCCAAGACACTCCGCAACAACATCAGGTGAGACACACACACACCTGGATGCACTACCACCACCTGACCTGTTTCCCTCTTATTCTGGGACTCTAAAGATGTAAAGTGTTAACTCCTCATCTTGTCCTCAGTTTGGTTTTATTCATTTATTTAAAAGCTGAGTTACAAGAAGAAACGTGGGTGAAAATGCAGCTGAGAGGGAAACCGAGATGTCGAGCAGCTTGTCATTACTTCCTGTAGCTGGTTTTCACAGCAAAAGCCCCCCAGTAAAGAATTGTGTTTGTGTTTTAATGTGAAGGAGTCACAGGAAGTCAGAAGCAATGCTGGCAGCAGATTACATCATTTCTAGGTTCAATACTTTTAACCGCTTTCCTGTTTTTTATAACAAAATGATGTTAACTCAAGGTCCTCTTATTCGCTTACTCCTGACCCTGGTGATAGCTTGGTTTCATGTATCAGAGAGACGTTTCCATGACGACAACACAGCAGAAGAAATGATCAGTCAGTATTCAGTTAAATGTCTTTAGATCCAGTAGATCCAACGCAGCCTGCAGCAGGTTTATATTGTGATCATTCACATGTAGAGACACTGCTTAGTTTACTATAATAGAATAAAGACTGCCTGTCTGACTGCCTGTCTGCCTGCCTGTCTGTCAGGTTGATGAGTCACATGCAGCAACACATGTCGACGATGTCTTGGCAGGACAGAGACGTGGACTCTGTGTCTTCATGTCCTCACTGCTTCCGTCACTTCCTCTCTCCGTTCAAACTGCAGTGCCACCTGGAGGCTGTGCACAGTCAGTATGAGTCCACAGGTAACACACACACACTCCTGCACATTGACGTCACATGATCGTGTTTCAGGTGTGACAGGTTGTGTTCTCTCATCATTTAAGAGAGATGACACCTGTAGCACAGTTTCCTGGAACATGGTCTCAGTTCCTGCTTTATGACTTTACAGCGTGAGAGTACTGATGTGCCTGTTTGTGTTGTTTATCCAGCGAAGTGTAAGATCTGTGAGCTGGAGTTCGGCAGTGAACCGGCCTTCCTCTGGCACATGAAGAGCACTCACAAACCAGGAGAGATGCCCTACGTCTGCCAGGTCCGACCCTGAAACCACAGCAGCTCCTCCCACACCTTCATCAGTCTATATTATTATAATATATGTGTGTTCTGTGTCGGTCATGCAGGTGTGTGACTTCAGGTCGTCTTTCTACTCGGACGTCTGGTCTCACTTCCAGCAGGTCCACGCTGACACCAAACACCTGCTGTGTCAGTACTGTCTGAGAGTGCTGCGCAGCAACACCTGCTACCAGCAGCACTTCGCCAGACACCAGGTACACCGCAACACCTGCTGCAGGTCACCTGCAAAACTGAC
The DNA here is from genome assembly GCA_002120245.1 of Maccullochella peelii. NCBI lineage: Eukaryota > Metazoa > Chordata > Actinopteri > Centrarchiformes > Percichthyidae > Maccullochella > Maccullochella peelii. The sequence goes on from LKNJ01007395.1 coordinate 10,836, forward strand.
TGAGCTCTTTACCTACTGGCCACAGAAGGTCAAGGTAGTGCTGCAACTAATGATTGTTTTCCCCGCTAACAGTCCAAAGGTCAAAGACGAGCAGAAACTGCAGTGTTTGATATTTCTTCCTTTTAAAAATGACTGAAACGATTCATCGGTGATCAATGTAGTTGCTCATTAATTGTGTGTGTGTGTGTGTGTGTGTAGAAGAAGCACGTGTTCGGCTGTGATAAGTGTCGTCTCCACTTCCTGTACGTTAAAGAACGCACTGAGCACAAACTGCTGCACCACAGAACCTACATCAGACCTCCACAACTCACTGGACTCAAACCTGGAACCAAGGTACACCTGCAGTCCACAACGCTTCACGTTACGAGTCAGAGATGTAGAGTTTGTTGTGAATAAACTCTGCCTGTCTGCCTGCCTGTCTGTCTCTCTGTAGGTGACTGTGAGGACTTACTCTGTGGTCGGAGGATCTGAGAATGAAGACGCACCAAAGAAAACGGCTCCATGCAAGGTCAGTCTGTAGAGACCAGGCGTACTCAGAAACTAAGAAGTGGCATGTGGTCCAGGTGCAGCCTCCCAGTCTGGGTGGTGTCCTGCTCATCACACCTGCAGTCAGGTAGTTCTGTAACGTGGATCTGAACCTCCAGTAGTCCACCACAACACTGTGACAGTAAATCCATCCCAGTCCTCCACATGTTCTGTCTGGTTCTGCTCATGGTGTCTTCTTCTGTGGTCCAGGTGGTAGACGTTGACCCGCCCCCACCTGCACCAGAGGCTCCTAAGAGGAAACCAGTGGAGAGTCTGGGACCCCTGCTGTCCAAACTCAGCCAGGACTGGTACTCTGATCCCACCTGTCTGCTCTGTGTCTGTAAACCCTCTCCAGGAGCACCGTCTCTGTCTGTGATGTTCCTCTGCTTCTCCTTCAGTATCACTGAGCGGTCTGCCTGTCTCGCTCTCTCTCTGCCTGTCTCGCTCTCTCTCTGCCTGTCTCGCTCTCTCTCTGCCTGTCTCGCTCTCTCTGTGTTTCAGTAAGGCAGCTGGTGTCTCTCGTCCCTCTCAGCGCTGTGTCGAGTGTCTGTCTTCCATCCCGGACTTCAGGTTTCACTTCCCGTCTCTGGTCCATTGCTCGCTGTGCAGGTTCATCACCTGCTGCTCCACTTCCTACGCCAACCACATGATCAAGTAGGTCACAGCGTTTTATCTGTCGTCAATCTTTTCAGATTATTTACTTGAGTTTACTGAGATATGTGTGTGTGTGTGTGTGTGTGTGTGTGTGTGTGTGTATATATATGATGGTGTGAACCTCTCTGACCTAACAAACTGTGTGTTGACAGTAACCATGCGACCTGCAGGAAGAAGCCTCAGTACCACAGCATCTTCCAGTCAGACCCGAGGTAACGACTCAGATACTTCATCTATAAACACTGAACACGCAGGTTTATTTAGTTTTTAACCTCATTCAATGCAATCAATATATTGTGTGTTTTTTCTTTTCTTTTCCTGAACAGTTGAGCAGGTGTGTGTGTTTATATCGTCTATAAATGAAATCTATATAGTCCTGAAATCATGTTTTTAACTCACATTCTGATTTATACTGACGGGTTTCACACTGTGTGTGTGTGTGTGTGTGTGTTTCAGGTTGTCACAGACGTTGAGGTGTGTGTGGTGTACATTTTCCACCTGCAGAGGAGACGTGATGGCCAATCACCTGACAGAGAAACCACAACATCGCTGCATCATGTTAACACACACCGGTAACACACACACGCCTGTAACACATACACACACACACACACACACACACAC
>LKNJ01007396.1:0-22823 GCA_002120245.1 Maccullochella peelii
GTATATATGTATATGTATATATGTATATATATATATATATAAAACAGGGTAAATAAAAGCTATGCTGAGGAATGGGATCTATAAATGTGTGAAAATGCAAGAATAGTTTAAATAAGAAATATTAGTTGAGGTTGATGAGAGCAGAGAGTGAACCGAAACAGTAGCTGCAGGCTGTAAAACCATAATAACGAGCTGAAAGACAACAGCTTCCTCACCTTGTGAGAACGCTAGAGCTGAAGGGAACTGCAGAGTCGGGTAATGATACTCTGTGGGTTCGACAAAAAGACTCCTGTACATTACACATAGTCATTTGTTCAATTCTCTAATATGAAAATCAGAGCATCTTTAATAAAATATTTCATTCCTGCATGGACTTCAGCATCAAGATGGTTGATTGTTTGCTGTCACTCAGTCTGCCTGTGTGTGTGTGTGTATGTGTTTCCTTATGCTCTGGGGTTCTGTGCTGCTTCAACAGCACATACTGCACTGCACTTACTAACTGATAAACACATGGACCAGGAAGTAAACAAAACAATATTTAACCCAGGGTCACCTTAAAAGTCTTGTAAAAGCAAGAAACAGCATTTTTGCTTGTTTAACATTAAAATTCTCATGAATCTTACTCACTTCACAAAACAAAATATGAAAAACAAAACAGCAGTAGACGCAACAGCTGTTGTTCAGCTCTGCCAACTGCAAAAGCTGATTATTCTGATATTATTTGGAGGCAGGCGTCAACATGAAAGATGAAATTAATTTGTCACAACAAGATGTGATGGCAGGACTAATAAAATAATAAATTGATACATTATCATCATGAAAGAGAAAACATGTTAGGGCTACTTAACACACTGAGTAGTCTGCTTCAGTCATCCAGCAGTCACTGTACATCACAGTGAGTGAAGATGATGAACGATATTGCCAACGATTTCAGTGTAGCTTCAGATGTTCTTAAGTCGATGCAACAAAATGGCAAATGGGCTCATTTCAAACATCAAATCGAATGTGCCAGATGTCGCCTGTAGATACAGTCACGGTTTGAAAAGCACCAGATCAAGTGTCATCTCTTAAAAATGTCATACCTTGTTGGAAGATTTCAATTTTGTATTTAAAACCAGATTTCAAACAGTATAATATATTTAATATCATTCTTGAACTTGGGTACCGCAGCTGACAACACAGTCTCAACACAAGGTCCATTTACTAGCTGTTCTGGGACTTTCTATCATGTCACATGGTCTTCATCGGCAGATGGAGGTGTCCAGTTGTTGTGAAATTAAATTCTTTTTCTGAGCACTTTAAAGGCCAGTTCAGACCGAAGATACACGACAAGACGAAACTGCTTTAAAACATTGCAGGGACAAGTTGCGACTGGACTTCGAAGCAGACAGCGCTTCATCTTTAAATAGAACACCATTACTCCAGTTGTTTGCAACCCAATTTCATTTGTCCATTCAGTGGTGGAAAAGGCCAAGCTGTGGTCAAACTGCAGCTGTTTTCAATTTTAGAAATGGAAGACTTAACCTTTTAAAATCTCTTTCTATTACTTTTCCTGAAACCAGGTTCTGCACAAATCATTGAACGATTTTTCCAAATTATGCATTTTCACCTCCTTCAGGTGACATCTTGTTGGCCCTCACGTAGGCCCTTCCCGTGTGAAAGATGTTTTGACAAGTTAATCTGGCTAGTTTTGTATTTTGATGAATGTTTGCCCTGCAGAGCAATGATTCAGTTACTGTAGTGCACACTGAAACATAACAGCTCTCTCCTCCAATAATACCTGCATAGCCTTCTTTTTTAAAATACATATATTGTATACTTTATTTCAATTACATTCATACTTCTATAATGCCCAGTTTGGTCCATTGTTTATAACCCTCGCTTCTCAGTTTGAAATCAAATCATCTCTCTATTGGGCTCCAAGTGACAAAAAGAAGTCAGTGAGGACACTCAAGACTGATTAGCTCCCTTCACAATGAACTTCCAATGTAAAAGATGGGGGACAAAATCCAAAGTCCTGGTTCTATGCAAAAACACATTCCAAGGTTTATCTGAAGTTAATATGAAGCATTCTGAGTTAGACAAATCAAACAGGTGTCTTTCAAAATTAGTTTTTTAGTAGAAAATTCCCTTTTCGTGTTACCAATGCAGCTCAGCACAGAAACACTATCCGGGGAAACATCAACTTTGGAAGATAACTATTTGATTTGAAGTCAGGCTGCTGAAGCGTCATATTGGCTTCAAATTAACAATACATTTTTTCGCAGATTGAGGACTGCAGATTTTGTCCCCCATCTCTTGCATTGGAAGTATGTTGCGGAGGGATCTCTTAACGGCCAGTATGAACAGGAGGAATGATTACTGCAAGCAGTGTTTCAATGTTCATATGGGCACCTGTCTATTGTTTTAAGACAGACTTGAAAAATGTGAACCTATCCTTTAAGTTACTCTTTAACCATGACCTTGATCTGTCTCTAACCCCAACCAAGTTTCCTGAACTTTAGCAAACCTGAACCATAGAGGTGGAAGATTATAAAACACTCATTAGGGTTGTTTCTAGAGGCAATGACAAACATAGAAGTTCATTCTTGTCTTTTGGTAACAGTATCACAAAATAATCTAAGCCCAATTATATGTTTACCAGTTTTTTCCAAGCTTTCAATCGAGGCCTTTTCCAGAAGTTGGATCAGGCTCAGGTGTCAGGCGCCTCCTACACAGAGCAGAACATCTTATCAGTGAGGAGGAGGATAGACAGATGGAGCAGCAGGTCCAGGGGGATGATGAGAATCCTACCTCACATAAGACCAGGACAAACATTGTTAAATCAACACGGACCTCCAAGAGCATCCCAGTGGGACTCCAATCATAAGCAATTAACACTTGCCACGAACCATTTGAACACCATAAGATCCTTGAAAACCCGGGACAAGAGACTGAATGAACACCAGAGACAACAGATAACATCATCTGTCTGTGAACACCAGACCAGAACCTGTCACAGCATCGACTGGGAAGGGGTCAAAGTCATCGACCGGGAGTCAGTGGACGGCTGGAGGAAGGAGATCAAGGAGGACATTCACATCTGATGCCAAAGACCATCCTAGCAGTAATACATGACCACATATGATTACACGTTAACCACCTCAATTCACTGATAAAGGCTGCAAGATGTGGTTGAAAGCTCAGAAAAGCTTTTAAGTGGACCTTTAAGCTTAGATTATTTTGTTGCACAGATCAGCTTGGTTGACTTGTTAGCCTCGTAGCACTGTGAGTGTTGTCCCTGTGCTGGGTGGGATTGGCTTATCAGGTTCAAGTTTAATTATCTGTTTTATTATGGTTTAATGAGAGTCTGCAGTGAACGTCAAACAATAAAAATATAAATTTATATATTTTCAGATGCAGCTCTGTGGTCCAGGAGGTTGCAGTTGGGCAGCAGTTTGATAAATAACACTGAAGCCGTTCTAAATGTTGCCTTACTGCATGACTTTCCATATTGGTCCAACCCAGAAAATATATTTTTTTGGTTCCACAATGTTTCAGGCAGTAGTGAAATGCAGAGTCGATTCTGTTTGGTTTCTCTGGCTCAGCCTCCTTGATGTGAAGAGATTTTTAAAAATAGCACAATCAGGAAGGCATGTCTGCAGAAATGAATAATTTAATTAGAACAGCGGTGTAGCCTGTTATGATAGCACCTTTCCCTTTACTACAGTATGCCAGATGGCCTTTTCTGCAGTGTATCTAACATAGTCAAACATACAGTTTGACACACATATCCTTAAAATGTCAAAGAATTGCAGGAACCGTGTGCCACGTGGACCTCATGACAAATGCCACTCCCATCACTTTTACAGTTAATCTTTTAACTGTTCTTAGGAAACCACTTTCCTTTGCTTTCCGGATTCATCTCCTTTTCATTACTTGCTCACACCCCATACCCAGAAGGGCATTTCTCTATTCCTTCCATTAATAATAATTATCTTTCTTTGCTTTCTGCCTGTGGGGCACTACATGGCTCAGGGACATTTTCCAGAGTTTGAATGGAGACTCTGAAATGTACTCTAGGTGGTGAAACTGTCTTAGTGACAAAAAAAGGGGGGGAAGCAGTGAGAGGGTAGTGAATAATTTTTTTGTCAAGATGCCATCAGAATGCATTCAAGCAATGTCAGACATGAAAAATTCAGCCCATTCTCATGTCTACATGCTACTTCTGGTGTATGTGCTGCTCCCGTATTCACATTTCTCCTGTTTGTACAGCTGAAAGGAGACAAGGACAGCAGTGGGGACTTACTTGACTTACTTGAATTTTTCAGAAAGTTTTCCCCAAGAATATTAGGTCAGAGGAGGAGGAGGAGGAGTGGGAGATAAGGATGTTGCCACAGGGGATCTTTTAGCCATAGAATATTTTCCATCACAGTTTTCTTAAAACAGTAGGAGAAGACTTGTAAATGGTACATCATCCTAGTGTATATAGCAGTGGACATCTAAATGTTGAGTTTACATTTGTCGCCTAACTCTGCATGTGTGTGTGTGTGTGTGTGTGTGTGTGTGTCTCCACAGCCGTGCTACGAGCGGGTAAAGGACTGGCTTAATGAGAACCTGGTGGCACTTTGGATCTTTGCTCTATGCACAGCACTTACTCAGGTAATTACAGCTTTTAAGTTGTTTGAATAATTTTTTTCTCATCAGTCATTAACTCAGTCCTTGATATCTACAGGCTCAGACGGAGGCTCTTACTTTGTGATAAATAAACCTAATACTTCCGGTGTCCTTTGCATTAAGCGCTGAACGCAGGGTTTCTCTGGGCAGCTGGAGCCCGTATAAGCCTCTTGTGTTTCCGCTGAAGACCACGTAGGAGGGTTTGACTTTCCATAAAATTCTTTTATCTCCTTTCCAGCCAAGTGTTACGTGACGTGCTTCCACAATCCATAGAGGAGAAATATCACACAAGGCTCCTGTGATGCTGTAGGCTCATTTTTAGTCACCCGTTGGTTCTCAGTGCCCTTTTTGAAACAGCAAAATGAAAAACAGGAAAAAAAATATAGATGTAATCACTGCCAGACTTATCTCAGATATCTGTGACGTCTGCCAGCTGACTCACAGCATTATACAATACAAAGAATTATACAATTCTGCTTTATGTTCAGGCAAGGCAGAGGAATTAAAGCATGCGTATGTAATTTAAAAAGAAGAAACAGCATATTCTTCCTTTAACAAATGCAAAGTTGAATTTAGTTTAGTTAAGGAGTTTAGCTGCTGCAGCCGTACTTGGTCTGGTCTAAGGGCTGAAACAGAGAGAAAAACATGTTTACAAATTTAACAAGCTTAAGCTCACAAGAAGAATATGAGGAAATACATTGTGTAGTTATGGGCAGTATAGGCAGTACTGACATTTGATTTAATATGTTTATGTGTATTTTGTGTTTCGTTTGTGTGTGAAACTTTGTTAATTAGTCAGTCAGTTGCAGGGTTCATACAAAGTTTGGAAAATGCTCAGTTTTAACCGTTAAGGAATTAGCTTGAATTCGAACATACAACATTGAAAGATGCTTGATTTTCAACGTAATCTGGTGTTTCATCATCGACACAGTCACTCATGTGAACCAAAAATCTTTTAATATTTGAAATGAAATGATCCTGTCGTCACATTTGTTTGTTGTCTCCTGGTATTTATAGTAACAATTTAGATGTGATGATAAAGGCTTCGAGAGTCTGGAAATCTTTGGTTTAAGTACCTTGAAAGTGCTTGATTTTTACTCTTAAAAAGCTGTACGAACCCTGCAGTTAGTTATTCTATTTTAAAGTGAAATTGTCCACTGATCAACCAAAAAACTGTTAAATTGGACATCTGTTGTCCCAACTAGATGTAAAAAGGCACCTTAGAAATAAAACAGTGAAAATAAATAAATCCAACTGTGAAATTGAAAAAAATCAATGCTTTGTTATACGCACATTTTAGCTTAAGCTTAATGTTAACTCAGCAAAACGGAGAATTGATCACAACAGAGTGGAATTTAAACGGTGAAAGTAGATAGAACAAAACTCAGAAAGCTTTTTGGTATAATCACAGACATTTAAAAACATCACTGTTCAGCCAGATAAAGGCTTGCTGGAGATGCTGGAGCTAAAATACAATGTGTAATAAATAAAGAAGAGCATCCACACACTCCAATCTGTCCAATTTTAATTTATTAAATATTGCACTGATTGGAGTGTGTGGATGTTCTTCCTATTGTTATCCAAGAAACAGTCGTAATGAGATTTGGATATAATAGTACGAGAAAATGTATCTTATTTGGCATTCATTGTCAAACAGATGCACATCATGATACAGAGAAGGAGCCAAACAGACACAAGAGTTCCTTTTTATTCCACTGTGACTCCACACGTGGACATCTGAACCCATTAATGGCTGGATGGATTTGTTTTCTTGTTTGTGCAGATCCTGGGCCTGGTCTTCTCCATGACCATGTTCTGTCAGTCAGTGAAAGTGGAGACCTTCTACGCCTAGTGATCGACCTCTGTGCCCTTCAGCACACTTGGATTGTTTCTCATCAGAGAGGGACAGATATAGGACCCCCCCCCACCCCCCCCAACAGACTCTTCTTTCCAGCGCGTGTCCTCTCCATGACATTCCCGCTCGGATGTCATCCAGTTCACAGTTTTTCTGCTAACTATCAACAAGCACAGTGTCAGTGTAATACCTTGAGTTGGTTCCTATGGTTTGCTCTGTGTCAAAAGCTAATTTCTGTGATACATTTTATGAATCAGTATTATGAACGTGTATAAAAAACAAAACAAATGTGTAACCCCCGCCCCCCCTTTTTTAATATGTGCTTTGTTTTAAATTATTTCATGGTTTGTATGTGTTTTCAAAATGAGAGCTACAGTTGGGAAAGTGCACAGTGTGAAGTGCTTCAGTGCATGTCTCCTGCGATGGTGTGTATTAAATGTTTTGGCTGGACTAAACGGCACACGTCATCTTGTCATTCGTCAACAGGAAACACTGAGGGGTTTTATGTGTAATCCTGCTGTATTTATGTCAAACAGGAGGGAGGGCGGACATTTGCCAGGAACCGGCGTGTAAAGTTGTTTATATAGTCCCTCTTCTGAGACTATGCTGGAGTCATTAAAATATTTTGTAGCACCTAACTAATCGGGTATTTATTAGATATATCGAATGAAATGAACTGCCTTGCGACTTCATGCACTTTGGAACATGTGGCTCTTTTACTGGGTAGATTTACATGAGACATGAGAATTGCAATAAAGTTTCTCTCAGAAGAATTTAAATGAAGTAGCAGGATCCTCCAGACTGGCCTGGGGCAGTTTCCCCCCCAGCACCAATCAGAGCTCCAAAGACAAAGATTCATCTGCAGTCTTTGAAGCCTCCTCTGGCCCTTTTGTGACTCCTTAAGTTCTTTTTTTTTCCTCTTCCTACCTTGGGCAGTCAAGTATAATCCAGGCCGTAAGTACACCAGGGACACACTTTGATTAAATAGCCCCATAGGAAAATGCTTTAAGAGGTGTTTTCAGCTGCAATTTGAGGTCCAAGCACTGCAGGTGCTGGAACTCATTTTGCATTTGTTAGGATTTTTCTTCCTTTTGCTTCTTTTTTTCTGCCTTCAAACAATCTGGACCCGAGAGAGCAAAAGTCCCAAAGCAAATCAAATATGTGGACACGTTTCAAATCTCCCCGAGGTCGGCAAAAAGAAATTACACAGATCAGTCAGTGGGTGGGGCTATGACAGGCAACTTTACTTTTTTTTCCTGCCATATTAAATCATAAAAAATAAAACATCTTTGCTAATAGTTTCCCCACACAGTTGTGTTAAAAATGGCAGTTCTTGATTAGTTTTCAGCCATCACACAAATGGGACTGACAGAGAAAACAGGAAGTGAACTGGAAGTAAAGCATAAATAACACACACTTTGATGCTGCAACTAGAGGTGTTCAAATCATGTACCAACAAAGCTTCAACACAAAATCTTCAAATTGAACTGACTGCAGCGATTAACTCAGTCATATCTCAGGTTTGGCTGATGGAAATGGACCCTTGGACCTGCTCCTGTAATATCCGCAAGATTATATTTTTGCTTTTCTCTGGCTTAACAGATGCCCACAATAAATCCCCCATGCTGAGATGTCGTTTGAAACCAAATACCACCGGCTTTTCACGTATTGATTTTGGGTGTTTAGTCAGATATAACCTATGGACCTTTACATCTGTTTTCATGCAGCGTTTCAGCGCTCTTATTAAGATATAAGTCAAGTTTATGTGTACAGCCCTTGAACGCAGTTAGTCTCAAAAGGCTACAGAACTCCCGTAATATGAAACAATAAATGAAAACGATAAATGAAAATGAAAATCCACAACCTCAGCCCTTCAGTGACAGCAAGAAAAAACTCCCACTAAAACCTCGTTTTCTCTACTACTAGGTTTTCTCTTCAATTAAAACTTCAGTAAAAACAAATGTGCACAAGCTTTTCACAGCGCAGTACCGTATACTGTACAGTATGTACGTGCCAGCATATAATGGTTCAGAAACTGTGATTCTATTACAGCAGCTATGAAATCGGAAATCAGCTATTCTGGTGGTGAAAATGAGCCATGAATACCGCTAGTTGATGTGACCTTAAAAAACATAGTGGAAATAACTGACATAGCATGTGGTGAAGCTGAAAAGTAAGGACACATGTTGGCCTAGATTAATGGATGGATAGATTGAATACTAAGCGGGTCTACCAGACACAAGCCCAAGGGCCGCAGGGGTCAGGGGGGCCTGACAAAATGTCACTGAAAGAAACACACAGCGACCACAAACAGACACAAAACGACCCAAAAGAAACGCCAAATGACCAAAAAGAGCAGCAAAACAGCTACAAAGAGACACAAAATGACCAAAAGAAAGGAAAAACGACTACAAACAGATCCGAAACGGCCATAAAGAGACGCAAAACGACCACAGTGACACACAAAATAACCTAAAACAAACACAAAACGACTACAAAGAGACACAAAACGACCTCAAATGAAAAGAAATGGAATATATCATGAGTGAAAAAACTATGAACCTGCACTCAGCTTATCAACATGCAAAAGGCTGCAGACCCCTCAGAGGTGTGTGTACCAATTCAAACACAAGCATAAGATGCCTCGTTGACTCCATTAGTCGGTTGTTGGTTACAGCACAGCAAACCCTCTCCAAACCCCGGCGTCTCCTCTTGTCCCTCTGTTGCCTCTTGAATTCACCTCACCGCTTCAGCAGGTCTCTGTTTCCTTTCCCCTCTTCTAATGCATTATTCATTCTTACGTTCACAGGCTTTCTCCCATATTGTCCTAGATCAATAAAACATACCTGTGTGCTTGCTCCCTCACCACTCCATCCTCCTGAAGCCAAACCATGAGCCCATGCTGAGTGGATGAAACAGCATATATGGATGGCTTTTTCAAACTGGGAGAAAATGACGACAATTCAGGCCATCTCTCACCTGCGTGAGTTGCGTCTCTAATTTGGGTAGTGAAAGGAAGGCACTGTATTTGTCATTCGCTTAGAGTTTTTCCCTCCAAAATCCAGAAAAGGTGTCTTCTCAAAAAACACTTACAAGAGATCTTTCTTTTTGTGTGTGTGTGTGTGTGTGTGTCCTGCTAAGGGGAAGCATAGCCCAGATTATTTTATTACCTCAGAATAACTTTAAAGCTGGGGTAGGCAGTATTTTTTTGGCGTCATTGGGCAAAAATTCCATAATAACCGTCCAGCATATTGTAATTCAAGTGGTCTGAGAGAAAACCTTTACGACTGCCTACAGCGGCGTATAGTACAAAGCAACACGTCCCGGCTCCACACGGAGCTTCGGGCTCATTATGTTCGATGCCATGGCGCTCGTATCGACGTGGCAAAGAGGCACGATGACAAACGGTGAGGAATAACTTTTGAGGGGGGACGGTGGCGTGTGTGGTGTACTAGCCTCTCATCACGCTGCTGGACGGCGTTGCAGCTGCCTCTGAAGCCTGGGGCGCTCTGCTCTGCGGGAGGGACCGCGGTCTCTGTGAGGCTCACGCCGTGCAGAGTGAGCACTACGAGGGATAAGGTTTCGCAGGGTAACCGACTCCTGCGGCTGCTGGTCGAAGCTGTGGGTTTGGTGGGAGGGGCTTAGTGGAGTGATACGAGGCAGCAGAGAGAGGCGGAAGGTTTTGCATAGGTTGCACAGATTTTGCCTATCACAGCTTTAAGGGTACCAGGCTTGGCCAATGCTCCCCGAAATACAGGTGAATGCATTGAGAGTAACTTCAGACTGTTCTCCTATGCAAAGTAGAACCATGTATTCTGTACCACTCATAGTCGAGTCCACATGGTTTATACTCCACTTGAAAGCCTGCATTAATTATATGGACTTTGGTGGAGAAGAAAGAGTACACCAATCACTGATTGTACCTCTTATGTTTTGAACTTAATGGTGGCTTGAAAATAATGAAACCCCTTGAAGATATTTGCAACGAAATGAAAATTGTCACTCTTGTCACCAGGAAGGCTGGCATATAAAATTCCTCATTACTCTGACACATGGAACAAAAAAAAAAAGGTCCACTAACAGCGGACTTGATCTGATCAGTGACCTCTACACACCACAAAAATATTAAGTCACTCAAACATTACACCTATGTGATTGCTGAACATCTCATTCCAAAACCATGGGCATTAATCTGCAGCCTCCACTTTTCTGGGAAAGCTTTCCACAAGCTTTTGGAACCACGGATTTGCTCTGTCTGGCACCAACGATGGCCCACTTACACCAGCTGGCACGCAGTCGACGTTCCTGTTCATCCACAAGGGTAGGTAATAGTAAGATAATTACGAAGTAATGAGGGAGTACTTAGTAACTCAGCACAGGTGTCATTTACACTGGGGTCATGTCCTCACGACTTTTTGAAATGGCTGATTTTATCCCCATCACCTTTTAAAAGCAGAATTTGTTTAAAATGTTCTGAAAAATAGCTCGCACCAAGAAAGGTTAACTAACAAATGAGAACACTTTGAGAAAGGTTTATTTGCACAATACAAAAACATACAATGCATTGTTGTATTGTCGACTCTGTTGTAGCCTGCGGTGCCCTTTTGATGCGCTGCTAGTTATCTACTCTGACCTCATACCAATCCCCCATTACATTGCCTAAAACCGCATATGTTGAAGACCATTTAAAAAAAAAAAGTTTTTCATCTGAGCCCTTATGACCCCACCACTTTTCAACACAAAGTGACACCCTTGCTAGTATGTACTACTTGAAGGGGCGGAAAAAGAGTAACTAATATTTAAATAAATAGGAATTAATGAGTAGTTTTGTGCTTGTTCATACTTAATCAGGGACGAATCATTAAGAAAGTGGTCAATATGACGATTCACAGATATTTATGAACTAATCATTACCTATTGATTAGTTCATATAGTATCTGTTCTCTAGTAACTCATCATTATCTACTGCAGAGTTATTCAGGAACTACTTATTAATGATTCATCGGTTATCAGGTCGTCATTGATTTGTTCCTCAGTCGTTCTTTAGTAACTTCTCAGAATTTTGAGTAGTATTGTGAAGTGTTTATTTTAATGCACAACCCACTTCAGCTCTCGGCCGTCCTGCTCTGTGAACTTGTGTGGCTGCAAGACGTTTCCACTTCGCAATAACAGCACTCACAGTTAACCGGGACAAATCCAGCAAGTCTAACTGATCCGAACCGAAAGATGTCAACTTACGACAGTGTCACCTTAAAAGCTATTGAGCTTTTCAGTACGACCCATTCTACTGCAAATGTGTACAAATGCACCTTTTTCATAGCAGACATTTTGGTATTTATATAGCGATTTTATCCAAACCACTTTACAAGGTTTTTGCCACTCATTCACCCATTCACGCACATACATCTCACACACCGATGGCTGCAAGCTACCACACAGCATGGGCCTACCGGGCCCAAGCCCAGGGGACCAAGGGCTCAAGGGCTCAGGGGGCCCCTAAGCCAGAGTCTCTGCATGAAGTCACTTTTATTAACTTGGCATTTTTTTATCGCATAGTCAAAGGGCTTAGTCATTTGTGTCAATTACAGAGGCCCAAAAGTCCTCCTGGAAAACTGAAAGAATAGCCAAAACATTCACTTTGAAGATGTCACAAGAAATGGTGTTGTTTTGTTAGTTTTAAGCCTATTATCGGTATTTTTCAAGAAAGAGAAGCTTGTGTGGGCTACAAATGTCCATTCCCATTAGACTAATAAGTATAGAAACTTGTCAGTAGGGGGCGACATTAAAGTTTGCCACCTATGCCACACAGGGTGCTGGCCAACACACCACCAGGAGGAGATGGGGACTGAACCACCAACCCAATCAGTTAACAACTGGCTCTACCGCCTGAGCCACAGTCTCCCCACAAAAACACAGGTGTAATTGACAAACTCCATTTCTTTGCGCTAGTCCCAGGGTACTGATGCTGTGCATGCTAATGCTGGCTCACTGGCATGACTCACTGGGACACTTTATGGAAATGAGCTATCATTAACGAAATCTGTGTCACCTGTGCTTTTCCTGCTATGACAAGTAAAAAATGTCTGGTGTGTAGAAGGTCCACAGAGAATGCCTGGCTGTATGCTGCTGATTTTATGCACCTGTTAGCAATGCCAGTGGCTGAGGCAGCTGAACCTGCTAATTACAAGGAGTGTCCACGTGTAGAGTTGGGCTGTGGGCTAACTCATAAAGGCAACTTCCCAGTTTCATGGTGATTCTCTGTGTTTCAAAGTAAAGTTTTACAGTGAACAAAAAGTGTGTGCTTGCCTTGACTTGACTTGACTTGACTTTGTACCGACTGTGTAAAACTGAGCGCTTGACTACCTCTCTCATGCTGTGTGTGGCCATCCATCAAACTCTAGCTGGGTTTGTTTAAATCTCCACCAGTCAACTGGCAGGACAAATTACAGCACAATTTGTAAGCAGCAGAAAATAACTTCTACTTGAATAAATGTTTACACTTTTCAGGATGAGAGGGAGAAAACACAAGTGACAAACTACTGACCGGTTTAATACTCCTCTGATTGCTTTTCCACAAGGTGGGCTTTGTGAAACCTTTGATTTATAATCCAATCCATTCCATCCATTCTCTTTGTACGCTCAGGTGTGATGCCAACATTGATAATACTGTCCTGATACTGAGCTCAACAGGGCATGACTGCAGCCTGGCAAGAAGTGAATAGACATTGCTTCTTTGGCAAAACTTTGAAGTGTCCGTGCAGCTTCTCCTAATTGATTTTCTATGGGGCCAAATTATTGCACTGCTGTAACAGTAATAAGTACTGAAGTCATTACACGGGCTACAGGAGGTTTGTTGTGATGTGCCCTGTTATATTTTTGTTTATACTTTCTGTCATGAAGTGGGGTCGTTTTTTGTGCCCTAAAACATTAAAATCTCATGATAGAAAACAAAACCAAATATTGAGGTCAAATGTTTTAGCCAACAAGTGAGAATAAATGTTCTGTAATCTTTCTGCCTTCTTTAATCACACGTCTGTTTGGCCGAGTTTATCCTCCCCCAGACAGAAGAAATAGACTCTGTTTGGACCAACCATGAACACAGCGAATTTAAAGATCTGCATGAGGCTAGGACATGCTAAAATTAGAAAGCATAATTAAAGCCAAGTCAATTGTTCTACTTATCCTGGCTCAGATGGCTTACAGTAGGTTTGACTTGAAAAATATTAGACACTGGTAAAATAGTTTCATACAAATGATCCAATTTTATATCACCTGAAGTAGTTGCCAACCTTCCTTGTTGAAACACTGAGAGCTTAAATATTTATCCACGTAAAGTAACACGAGACCAAAGCTTGGTTGTCAGCTGAGGCAAGAAGTCCTGTAAATTGGAGCTCTCCCAACCACCCAATGTCTTGCCAGACAAAAACGAATCCTGCAGTGAGCTCTGACAAAAGGATCCAGGATTTCTCTTGTCGTGGGCAGTGGGAACATTTTTTTTTCAAATTGCCTTGTGGCATAAAATGTTCCTGTTATCACAACCCTGTTTGCTGATGTTCATTTTTGTGAGCGCTTCAACATGACCTGTGTTGAATGATTTAAACTATCTCAAAACAATCAAACTATCACTTTAGAGACACCAGCAGGATGTGAATGACCTGCGGGTTCATGTCAGGTTGGAGGTGAGTACAACCTCACGTCTAATATTAATGTTTAAAAGACATCCTTGAGCTGAAGGCCTGTAGGCCATATGACAGGCTCACATGCACAATTCGAGACCAGATTTTAAATTTTTATATTTATTCTTGAGCGTGAAGGGGTCATGGAATTTGTCGCAATAAATAAATCATATTACACAGTCGAAATTGTGATTTTTGATTGTTTTCGGCCATGCAAGTGTCATGGTGCTAGGAATGGCAATGCCAGTCAGCTGGTCAGTTTGGTCCAGACTGAAATATCTCACTATTAGATGGATCAAGATTAAATTGTGTTCAGATATTCATGTTCCCCAGAGGTGATCCCCTGATTTTTCTTCTGGTGCCACTGTGAGATTGACATTTGTGTTTTTTACTGAAATGTCTTGACAGCAGCATGGCCATGACATTTGGTACAGACATGTAGATGAATTCTTGGTGATTCCTTAACTTTCATTAGGTCAAATTGTTTATTTGTCCAATACTTTGGTTTATGACCACATACTAGCAAAACTAATGATATTCCCATCATCCTCAACTGTACTTTGTGCTTAGTGCTAATTAGCAAGTATTAGCATGTCAACAAGCTAAACTAAGATAGTAAATATTTTGAACATTATATCTGCTAAACACATAAACTACAGGGTTTGTACAAAGTCTTGAAAGTTTGGAAAATGCTTAATTTTAACCGTTATGTTTTCAATGTTAGGAATATGCTTGAATTCTAATAGACTCCTTGAAAAATGCTTGATTTTCAACATAATCTGGTGTTTCGTCATCTACACAATCTTTTAATATTTGAAATTAAACGATCCCGTCGTCGTATTTGTTTGTTGTCTCCTGGCATTTATAGATGTGCTGATAAAGGCTTCGAGTCTGGAAATGTTTGGTTTAGGTACCTTGAAAGTGCTTGAAAAGTACTTGAATTTTACCCTTAAAAGCTGTACAAATCCTGAAACTAACATATAAATAAATAAATAAATTAGCATGTTAGTGCTGTCATTGTGAGTATGTTAGCATTTAGCTCAAAGCAACACTGTGCCTAAGCACAGCCTCACAGAGCTGCTAGCACGGCTGTAGACTCTTGTTTCTATACATTTTAGTAGACCAAATTGGTTTAGAGGACAGTTTGACCATTATCATAATTACAAACCTGACACCACAGACAGCTGGGCACTTTCTCTATTCACACAAAAAGGCGCTACATCCTGAGCTCAGTGTTTTGTCTCTTTGTTGTTAGCAGGCACACTTTTATCTCGGCTACATATTGTAATAAAACAACGCCAGAAAATGTCTAGGTTCTCCTTCTGCAGCATGATTATATGTTTGGACTACCAGATTAGCATCTCAACATGGCGATCAGAGAAAGTCAGCGTTATCAGACGCTCGCCTCCAGTGTGCTAAAAAAAAAAAAAGATTCACCAACTAATGTAGGGCACCTCGATTTGAATATTTCATGCAGTATGCCCGAGCATCAAAACCAATCCTATTTTATGTCTAGCTAATGTGATTAGAGGCACTACATTATTGACACAATTAGGTGGAAATGATTCCAGAGAGTATACATTAGTGATCTCAAGAACAGTTTTCCATCAAATTTTCTTATCTTTACAATGACGTGTGATTTCATGGAGTAAGCTCCGGTCATTTCTGTCTCTGATTTTAAAGAGAGATGGCTGCTCTTCTCATCACTTGTACACAGAGGAGCCCTCAGCTTCCTTTGTAGTCGGACCACCATGTGACAGTGTTTCATGCATTTAGAGTCAGCCCTGAAATCTCCACATCACTGTGTCAGCACTCACATACATCTTCCTCCTCCTGTGTTATTATGGACAATTGTGGGAAAGCAACAGAGACAATGTTTAAGAAAAGCAGCACTGCAATCGCCTTGTAATCCAATTCAACAAGAGTCCTGCAGGGTGTTAAAGTCTAAATACATTACCGCAGATAGTTTTTCATCTCCGGAATGAAAAATTATCTTAATATTTCTCTCTCTCAGATGCAGAGTTGGAAGGAATCCATTTCATAACAAGACATAAAATCCTGCAAACAAAACAACACAATACCAAAACCAGAGAGAATGTAGTCTCATCCTGGTAAGACTGGAAAAATACTTTAAAGCAGAAGAAACAAAAACCAAAAACAACAAAAAAAAAGCCAAAAATAAACACCCAGGACCAGATTTATTCTGGCTGGATCATAGACTTGCAGAAGGGAACAGCAAACGGGGCGAGACTCCCCCTCAGCTGCTGCAGGACGGGAATGGCAGTAACAAATTATGTGCCAGAAAGCAGGGGCCCCCTGCCAGGGCGGAATGCATTAACCATGCTGTTTAGACTGCATAAAATAGTCCACTTCTGTCCTCGGGGAAAATACGAAGTTCATCTGGGGACAATGTGGAGTTTCACTCACTTGAATCGGTGACAAAGAGCGAGCGAGTCCAATGAAACATTCAAACATACTTTCAGTAAGTGCTCCACCTCAGAATGAGGAATCAGGAGCAGACAACTGGTGGAAAACACGACAAGTTTTCATATGAAAATTTGGTGGAAATTAAATTTTTAGAGGGGTCTAAAACAGGACTTGGTCTAGTGCAGTGGTTCCAAACCTGGGTGTCGGGACCCGCCAAGAGGTCTCAAGATAAAGTTGAGGGGTTGTGAGATTGAAAACAAGACAAGAAATAAAATAAATTCAACATATTTGTTTATTTTTTTAGACTTTTCTATAAGCAATAATGTCTTCTGTGGTTCCAAAGGGAGCTTTCATAAGCTTGGGCATTAGAGGCAGGGTGGGTCTAATATCACGTTGCATTATGGAAATAACCCGTGATTGGTCAAAGTCTCCCGTCACGGGATAGATTTTCTGAAGCCTGAAAACAGAGCCAAGAGGAGGGGCAGAAGTAAAGGTTTTCTCTCAGACCACTTGAATTACAATATGCTGGACGGTTATTATGGGATTTTTGCCCGATGATGCCAAAAAAATACTGCCTACCCCAGCTTTAATCTCTTGGAAAGGCTGTAAATTATAGAGGTTTGTCAAGCTTGCATGCACTGAACAGAGTGCTCGCTTACCTGGAAAAACTTTAACATTAGAAACTTAAATTGTATCTGTACATGCATCGGATAAAAAACCCAACAATATTTAAGAAACCTGAATCTCAAAGTGTGTTTTAGACAATGAGGCCTCAAGCCAGACACTGTGTCTTAATATCACTTTCCAAAACAATACAGCAAGGTGCTTTATTAACACTTACCTTACACAGTAAAGCTGCCAGAAACTGATCAGACAGGAGTTACATTAGACTACAACCAGCACAGATAACATGATGAAGACTGTCTGTGGCTGCTGAAGCTCTTGGGGTCGGTGTGTTTTGAAGCTTTGGGGTCCCAACATCAAAGACTCTGTCCCTTTTTGTGCTGGGGACGGTCAGGAGGGCCCTCTGGCTCCGGCTCAGTGGGATTAAAAGATGTGAGATGTAGCTGGGAGCCAGACCAGGCTGAGGTGCAAAAAAAACGTATCGTTCAACCAGACAAAAAAAATTGCTAGTATGACTCCCAGACACCTGTTTAGACCCAGTAGATAACCGCACGTTAAACAATCTGAAGTGAAATTATTTGCTTCAGCCTCCCAGCTACTCCAGTGAAGCTGTTCGGTTTAATCAGTACGAGACCGTGGTTGTACTGGACATTTCCCAGAGCTGGTTCTACATGGTTGACCTTCCTTTACCCCTTTAAAGTAAAATCCGGCCTGAGAGCCTGTTACACTGGAAGATGTCACCCATCTGTGAAGTTTGGTGCCTTGCAGGAGTTATTTTGGGATGTTTTAATTTGTGTATTCAGCTAGAATCAGCCTCTCCTTGTTAAAACTGAATTCACTTAATGATTTGCTATGTTTCAAGAGCAACCAGAGAAGAGACCTGAATTTGTATCCAGCTGTGCGTTACATACAGTATGTGTAGGTGGAAACAGCTAATAAGTGATATATGAGTAATTATACTGCGAGTTCACACACAGGTCTTCTACATGGAAACTTTCTGTGCTGTACTCGCTCCGACCTGACAAAAACCATGCTAGTGCAAGACTAAGCCTCTGAATGCTTGACTTTATTCCCTTGTTAATACAAGTTAGTTATGTTTCTGTTGTGTTTTTGTAGCTGAAAAGCGCTGATTGATTTCTGAAAGTCTGGCGCGTTTATGTGCTATCGTATAGATCCGAAGGGGGAAAAAATGACTTCCCTACTAAAGGCTTGAAGGACAGACTAATATTGATGGCCTATAAATCCAAGAAAGTAAACCTAAAATATCGATGCTTCCTGATTGTTTGTCCTCTGAGTCTGAAGGTGATGCAGTGCTGTTTGGCAAAACGTAAACCTTCTGTGTGAGGGCCATTTTTTTTACGCCAAACATTTTGACATGTCATAGCACAAAAAACACAATAATAGCACTAATTGTTGCAGTTATCCATTTAATTGCAGTTCCAGGACTCTGGTATTGTGGATTAAGGCTCACTTGGACAGTTAAGGGAACTCAGCTATCAATAATGTTATTAGTCCCAGACGCGCTTTTCCTGCTATTTGCTAAGTCAAAGTAACTCCTGTGGAAAAAGGCTATTGGCTCTTGCTATGTAAAACCATCATCATATGTAGAAATGGTTGGTTGGGTTTTTTTTTTGGTTGATTGCTTTTGTTGAACTCCGGCAGAAGATTTCCAAAAATCTTAATGGGTCTTGAGCAACAAGCAAATTGCTGCAAAGTGTGGAAAATATGCAGCAACTCATACTTTGAAAGGCTCAAAGGCTTGATGAGTTATATTTTTGATCATTTAAATTACCTGTGTATTCATGTATAGAATGGAAGAGTCTGAGTTATAAATTAAAAATAAGCATTTTGTGTTTCTGTACTGATACTTAAAAAAAGAAAATTATAGCCTGTTTTATGACAATTCTGATGTAAATACATCTTTAAAAGGCTCTGACAACCTATTTTCCCATTTAGATTTGTACTCTGAGTAAAGGAGTCTACATGACCACAACATTATCTGCCAAAGTTTTAACACTTTTGGTTATTTCAGTTTCTGTCTTCAGGATAGGAAGACAGAATAGGATGTCTTCCTATCCTATCCTAGGATATTATTATATCCAAGGATAGGATATAATAATAATAGAATGGATCTTCCCTTTGAGATCAGTGTGTGAAATGACCTCATGACTGTTTAACATTGTTGCAAAATAATGGGTCAAGACTCCCGATACATAAACCTAAACCATGTTATTTTAAAGCTGAATCAAACCTCTCAGCATTGCCTGGAAACGAACTGAAAAGCGTTTTATTGTTTGTTTTAGATCTTGCTGGGTCAACATTAAGAATAAATGCTGTTGTAAATATGGATGCACACGGCTCTGTCGCTGTGTCCTGTTTTCTGGCGTGTCCGTGATAAAGCATCACTGCAGAGTGTGCCTAAACACGAGGGAGTAACCACATTTAGTTCACGTAAATCCTATATAAAAATGCAAATCTCAGTAGCATGATTTCCTCATGACTTTCAATAACAGAATCAGTGAAAAGAGGAAGATCTCACAATATATATATATATATATATACACACACATAGTCATTCATTCTGTCAGTCAAGTCACATTTACCTCTTTTCAGTCTTTATAATGAATTTAGAATGCTTTCCCGTTCCATGTACTGTATGGCTGTTTTATTTATTTAAATTGAGAAAACAAATGTAAACATGAGGAAAGGGTGAGGATGCAAACAATCTAGCATGAATGGGGAATCGGATGAAGAAACGCCAGAGAAAAACAAAGGCCTGTATGCCTCAGGATGGTGACAGGAGGACAAAAATAGCTCTGGAGAACTGGCAGAGGACGTCCACTGCCAGTTTCTGATCAGTTTGCTTCCAACCCTCAGCTGAAAACATGCGAAGGTGTAGAGAATTATTACTGAAGCTGGTTTGCACTGTCACCTTGCCAGTTTCTTCTGTAAGACCTATGATATCTTCCAACTGAAAGAGCTGGCATCTTCCAATTCGACACCGTTTACTGCAGATGAAAAGAAATATGCACGCAACAGAAATTAATGAGGCGCTTGAGAAAACAATGCACAGTAGTATTCAGAATTTTCAGCAGGTCTGACAAAGAAACCCTGTGTTTAGTATGTGCACAAACTGATTTACTGACATAAAGAGATGGAGACCTTTTCCAGTTTCTCTTTGGATGCCTAAGATTCATTATGGCTGCGTGGGCTACAGGCTGCATTAACTGTAAAACAGACGCGAGATGCTATTTTAATTTGATAAACAAGGTCAAGAACAGCAAGTGAGGAGGGCACCTTGTTTAAGTTTATTAAAAGACTTGATGAAGGAAGAAAATGACTAAAATCTGCAGTCTAAATACAAACAGTTGAACAGCCTGAATAATGAGGCTTTACATTTAGTTATTTCAGCTAGAATCAGCTTTGGCCAATCATTTTAAGTTGGTCAAAATACCTGGAGCAGTTCACATCAAACTAGGGCTTTTCACTCTCAAATAGTCTGTCAGTTACTTTCTTGATTTATCCTTCGGTCCATAAAATGTCACTATACAGTAAAAAAAAATGCCAATCAAGATTTCTCAAAGCCCAAGATGACATATTCAAATTTCTTGCTTTGTCTGAACAACAGTCCAAAGATATTTAGTTTAATACCTTAGGAGACTAAGAAAACCAGCAAATATTCACATTAATAAGCTGAAAACAGTATTTCTTTTGGGCATTTTTGCTAAAACAAGACTTTATAGAGTACCGTCTAGACCTGCTCTATATGAAATTCATATAGCGCCAAATCACAGAAATGAAATGAAACAAAAGTGCCCTGAGTTAACTTCAGTTCTGATTCGGCGCTATATAAATAAAATTTTATTGAATTTACAGCCGTGCTAGAGGATCTATGAGGGTGTACTCAGACACAGTGGGGCTTTGAGCTAAATGCTCATAACAGCATGCTAACATGCTCACAATGACAATGATAACATGCTGGTGTTTAGCAGCTGGTGCAACATTTGCTAATTAGCACTAAAGACAAAGTAAATAGGAACAGCATTTGTTTTGCAGGTCATAAATCAAAGTATTAAACAAAAAAAACCTGATGATGGCGCCAGATGAAAGCTCAGGGGATCAAAATTATTACAAAGTCAGGGGTTCACCACTGACCGCGTCAGTAGGATATATCATCGGGAAGCCCGAATGTCTGTACAAAATGTTGTGCCAATCCAAGTTGATGTTGAGATATTTCACAGCATAAGTGAAAGCTTTTACCTGCTGGTGGCGCTAGAGGAAAAGCTCAAGTTAACCCATTAACAGTTGTTGAGATATTTCAGTCTGGACAGACCACATGATCGACATTGCCTCGCCACTAGCACGGCTAAAAATTACGTCTTTTATCAAAATAGTTGCCAATTTCTTGTAATAACAGCACAGGGACCTGACTGTGAGAATAATAAAGGCAGAAATAGAGACAAACTGAGACACAAGTGTTAACAGTACTAAAGCAAAGTTTATTAGAATAAACAAAGAAAACATCACAAAGACAAAATAGCTATAAATCTATCATTTTTCCTCATTTTGTTTTTCATACAGCGTGTTTACTCCAGACTTCAATGATAAACTTGAAAAGTGTAAATCGTTCAGATTTAAACTGTGGGGTGTAGAGGATCTGCTAACCTTCAACCTGTAACTGTCACAAATATCCCAAAAGATGTGAAGAAACTCTCTGGGCATTTCCTTTTTATACACACTCAGACCAATGTCTTTACTTTGGTCTTTTTGTTGTCCAAACAGGGTGCTACACGCTTCGCCCACAGACTCCATCTTCAGGGCCTCAACGGTTGACAAATCTTTAAAGTCTGAAGGACGAACATGCACACGCTGTTTATTTATAATTATTTACAAATCTGCAAAACATCAAGCTGCTCACTTCCTCGAGGTTTTGCCAATCATTTTCCTCCTCTGGACCCTCCTGTCACTCACAGGGGGTCCGGATGGCGGTCGAGGTTAGTGGATCCTCGTCAGCTCCTCCACAATCTTAATGACCTCATCCACTGTGGCTTCACGCTTCATGCCGCTGCCGTCATCGATCTGAAATTGAAGAACACTAAACAGTGAGCCTCCACTACTGAGAAACGCCACCAGCGCCACTTGTGTCACTTTAGATGAACAAATAAACAGGCACACGTACAGAGAGGGAGGCATGTGCTTCAAAAGTATTTTACTCTAGAGACAAGCCTTTGTTTCTTATGCTTCTAAAAGCTGAAATTGATGTTTTTGATATTGTTTTATATCCTTAAACATTTGCAATTTTTTGTTTAGTGGTTTTATTCTCATTGTTTGTTTGGTTTCTCACAGTTTTTGTGTGCTTTTCCATTTTAAAAAGGTTCATCTCCTTCAGTCTAACACAAACCGCTTTCTGTTCCACTGATTTTGACACTCGTCTTAATCACTTTGTATATTTTAAATTGATTGTTTTATGAAGGAAATGATGCTGTTTGGTGAAATATAAAAACTCTCTGAATATAAATGGCTATATGAGGAAAAAGTGATAAAGAGGTAACTTCAAGTTTAACCCCGGGTTTTCAGGGGTATGA
>LKNJ01007397.1:0-27612 GCA_002120245.1 Maccullochella peelii
GCCTCCCTCATCTTTTTAAGTGGGAGAACTTGCACAATTGGTGGCTGACTAAATACTTTTTTGCCCCACTGTAGATCAATACTGAGGCCATCTGCGCCAAGTCCCTTATCTGTCTGGAACTCAATACCAATGGATCAGACATGTTCTGTTGCTGACTGGTCATAAATATTTCATGGTAAATTAAATGATGTGGTTGTTTTCTAAATCCATCAAACTCAAATATGACACACACGCATGCATGAACAAATCCGCTTATATCCACACATACTATTGTACATAAAAACACAAATATAAATGGAAATAGCAAAAGATAGACACATCCATATTTTCTCATTAATATTTCATGAACTATCACAATCCACTGCCTCACTTTCAGAAGCCTCTTCCTGCATTTCCACCCGAGCTTCTGTTCTGTTGCCCTGGTGGACTGAACATAAAACACTGAATTTGCAATGTATTTAGAGTGCAGTCTTCAGTCTAACAGGATGAGGTCCCTGTGTTATGGCAGAGGTGCCGATAGGGATCCAGTAAAATACGTACCATTGTCTAGCAAAAAAAAAGTCAACTTTTGCCAAAATCCATCTTGGTTTTTACATTTTTTTAAAGACAATTGGCCATTAGGCGAACTGCAGCTGCTTTCACCACTCAGCTGTGGCTGAGCCTGGTGGCTCATTGGCTAATGTTGAAAATGATGCCCTGATGTCTCTGTATTGAGTTCCTGTATACACTCACTGTTGCCCCTTGTATCTATTTGATAAATTGCTCTACTGCACCAGTGTCAACCAAGATGAAATCCTCCACATTTATTGTGCCTGGCGAACCAGAATACCATTTCCATTTTGAAGCATATTTGCTGAATGGAGCCAGGATGAGACGGGACAGCAGATTGAGCCGCACAGCTTATTCTGGGAGGCAGCAGGGGAGACGAGGCCGAGCAGGCCTCATTTCCATACACACTCACACACACACACACACACACACACAAGATTTCATTAACAAAAACGCAAATATACGCTCATACAATGCGAGAAACACAGATGCTGCACACTTAAGGAGGGTAAACTGTGTTTGCATACAATAATGTGTGTTTGTGTGTATGCATACAAAAAAACGGGTGCATATTTTATTGTAGTTTATGTATAATTGAAAGAAGGACATGAACGGAATCATTTTAGAGATTAAATCATTACTGAACGAGGATGTATACACACACACTCAGGTCTTGTGAAGAGTCCTGGGCAGATGTGCGTGTGTGTGCGCGTGTGGCCTCTGGTGTTTGTGGTCTGGTAGCAGGACATTTCTTTTATTATCACAGAAACAGACTCAAGGACAGACTAATGGAATAAAGGAAAGATGCTGCTGTCAGAAAAGGACATCTGGAAGAAGAGGACACACAAACTTGTGTACACTTGTGTGTAACCTTGACATTAAAGTCATAATCCCGGCAGTGATGCAGCCTGTATGAAACCTCTCTGTTAGAGTTGTCTGTTTTCTGGTCACTCTCTTCTGAAGCACAACAAGTGATTCATGATTCGTGTCTTGTGTTTCCACTTTGTTTGAAAAAAGATTGAAGAAGAACTCAGCATTTGTTTTAATAATAGAAAATGCTGAAGCTATCACTCGTTTCTGCCCCTTTTTTCCATGATCTTTTCACTTTCCTCTAATCCCGGTTTCTATCTTTCTGCCTCACTAGACTCTCTCTCTTATCACCGGTTTCTTATTTTGTCCGTCTCTCTCTCGATGGCTTTTGTTATCTCTCTATTGTCTCTCTGTCACCAGTGAGCTCTTTCACTTGTTTGTCCTCTTCCTCTCTGTCACTCCCCCTTTCTCTCTCCATTACCAATGCAACCACACACACACACACACCATACCCCCATCCACAGCCACTGTTTTTATGACTTAACCAATGCAAACATTTCTTATTTACTCAATGAGCGGCTCTTCCTCACCATGTCTCCTACTGGAAGCATCGTCAAAGCTAAAGTAAGCCTGCTTGTACTGTAAACTACAGTAAACAGTGTCCTCTTTAGGAAGAAAATGACAAATATTTGATGTATGATAAGATTAAATCTGAGAGAAATGATGTTGGATCTAGGGGGAAAAAAGATGGTAATCCTTATTGATTCATTCATTATGTTTAGTGAATGCCACTAAAAATGTAAAATGATGAGCCTTTACAGTAACACCTGCTACAGTGTATTAAGTGTACACAACACAAGCATATAACATACTTTTTACACACGTGTTAGCTGAAACTGTAGATGCACACATTTTTTACGCAAAGCACGTTACTACTGCCGTAAACAACAGAATTCAGTAATAATCCATATTACCATTAATTTGCTAATAAAGAAAAAGCACAAAAAAAGGAGGACTGACCAATTAACATTTTAACTTTAACATTAAAAGGGCTGAAAACAAATGTTATATGTGTTACGACCCGCAGTACAGACTGCGGCCAAGGCAGGT
Organism: Maccullochella peelii; assembly: GCA_002120245.1. Taxonomy (NCBI): domain Eukaryota; kingdom Metazoa; phylum Chordata; class Actinopteri; order Centrarchiformes; family Percichthyidae; genus Maccullochella; species Maccullochella peelii. The sequence goes on from LKNJ01007397.1 coordinate 2,470, forward strand.
GAACCCAAATGCAGGACCCGAAACAGACAGACTTTTGAGGGTTTTAATAAAGATTCAGTTAACGGAGAGCAAACAATAGCGTGACGTGAAGGCTAACAAGAGCGTGACGTGACGGCTAGACTGAAAGCTACGATCTGGCAACGAGACAGGGGAAACGCAGAACATATATACAAGAGGTAATGGGGAACAGGTGGAAACAATCAGGACAAGGCAGACAATCAATCAGGCGGGAAACACACAATGGCAGGAAGTCAAGGGACCTGAAACGAGAGGGAAGGATAGCCTTTCAAAACAAAACAGACACGCCAGAACAGGAAACAGAAACATGACAGACATGGAACTTGACAAAACTGACGAGACATGACAATATGGGTCCAAAGTATTAAAATTGTTCATGTCACTTCCAGTGCTGTAACTGAGAAATTGGAAACATTTCACGTTTGACATTTTTGCTTGACTCAAAATCAAAATTGTTTTGTATATTATTGCATATTTTACTATGTATGTACAGTATATTGTATTTTACTATGGACTGTGTGCATAGATGATGAATATATTTATTTAACATGGTAGACTGAGCATCTTTGGCACCATAAACTTCTATCTTATTTGATTTTTTATCTCAGTTAATGAATTGTCAGCGCTAATTTCTTGATTCATAGTTCACTGTGAGCCACCAGGGATATTTCAGCTTCACTGACGACATTTACTCAACTTTTTTTCTCACTTTTTTGAAAGATTCATAAGAAATGAGTGACATATTTAACTTAGCGCAACGCAAACAGCCTCTGCTGTTAATCTCTCTGCTCTTCTGCCGTCTTTCACCCTCTCTACCTGCAAACTGCAACCTCTCCAGCACGACCAAACCGGGAGAACACAATCTTAGAGAATCCTTCACCTGAGAAAGACAGGAACAGCTCATCACGGTGTTATCGTGTGAAACGGAGGAGCGTCACTCTACCTGCCTCCGTTTACATCCTCATCAGAAAGCAGAGGCCCGAACAGTGGCTTGTTATGTAAGAGCTTATCAGTGGGCGGTTAGCGTTCGACTGGAAGCTGAAGCAGCTCTCCAGCATACTGAACTTCTCCATTCTGGTGATAGTGGAGGGGCTTTAAAAGCTTACATAACCCTCCCTTTCACACAGAGCCAAATATACCATACAGTCATTGACAGCACCCAAGGGCATACTACCCTCCTCCCTCATCTTCCATCCCCCATCACCCAACCATTTCTCTTCCATCCTCCACCACCCTTTCTTCTTCTTCTTCTCCTTCCTTTTTTAATTTCATAATCCATGCACTGGCAGCGGTGCATGACGTGGGATAATGTTATCAGGGCCGGGCAGGACGGCGTGCTGATCCTATCCAGTTAATTGGAAGTTGTTTCCGAATTTCACGGCCGGAGACGGGGATGGGAGCGGCTCGGGAAGGCAAACATGGGTCTGTCAATGTAACATGTTTATGACAGGCGAAGGAAATGTGTTAGAGGGAGAGAAAGAAAGGAGAGAAAAGCTTTAAATGTGTGTGATAACAGGTGACAAGATGACAGATCCATTACAGGAGTCTGGAGACACAAATACTGGATCCAACAGTTATTAACAGTTGTTATTGCCTTTTTAAAGGATGGAAAAAACAACATATCGCTGTCATGCAAAAACTCATTACTCCAGTTTTGCTGATTTTCATTTGTAGCTTTTTTAAGGCTGACCATATGCTACCCGTTTTTTTATGTTTATGAAAAATATCATTCTCTCAATACTTTCTGACTTCACTTCTCTTTCTGATGAAGACATACATCTTTGAAAACACCTCAAAAATACATAGTTTCATGTTTAAAAAGGCTGAGTAATTTCCTAAAACAGCTGCTCACTGTAGTTTTTATCAAACAAACAAACTTTGTTGGGGACTATTTTCAGTGGCGGATGAATCCACATTTGGTGCGGTAGTGAGTATTTGGGGAAGCAGTACGGTGTATGTGTGATTGAGTCCAAATAAACTACAGTGTGTGTGTTCATGGTGATAAAGGAACATGTCAGCCAGTGCAACAGTGTGGTTCACTGATGTGTTTTAATAGGTTTTGGACAGCAATGGAGCTCTATGGTCCTCAACAATGGAGGATACATTGTTGGTTTTGTTTTTTCATATTTTGACAATAACAAAAATATAGTACCCAGACCTATGCTTTAAAGCAATATTTCAACATTTTGGGAAATATGCGTATTTGCTTTCTTGCCGAATAGATGAGAAGTTCAATACCACCCACATATCTGTCCAGTAAATCCAAGGCTGAGGCCAGCAGCCAGTTAGCTTAGCTTAGGGTAAAGACTGGAAACGGGGAGGCAGCTAGCCTTGCACAGTCCGAAGGTAACTACCTACTAGCACCTTTCAAGCTCTGTAATTGACATGTTATGTCCTTTTTGTTTAATCTGTGCAAAAAAAATAAATTAATGATAAACGGCTGCTGGCTACAGCTTCACATTTATCATACAGACATGAGAGCTGTATCAGTCTTCTCAAAATGTTGAAACTATGCCGTTGCTGTTATTATAGCCTAAGGTATAAATCCGTTTGTTCCGTAAATCTGCATATAAACTGCCTTAACACGCCACAGTAATGTAACTTTGATAAAAACTAAACACATTTCAAGAGTCAAGTGAGATAAGTGATTCTTGAGAGGCTAAAACTAGCAAAAATATTCCCTGAAAAAAGAAAATTCCCTATTTCATGAGCTTATAATTATAATTATTATAATCAGATTTTGTTAAGGTGCTAAGTGGGAGTTATTTTTTATTTCTTAAATTGTGGTGATGTGCTTTTGGATTTCAGGATTGTGCTGTTTACTTTTTATGTTGACTGTCTTGTGTTTCTTTGTGTTTTCTTTGTCTTCTAACATCTTGGTGACCATGTTGGAAATAAGTGTTTTCACTTTAACATGTTATCCATTGGATTTTTTTTTCCTGTGTCTAATAATCCATAATTAAAATCAATCAAGCAATCAATCAACCGTCAAGATGATTCCGTTCATCGCTCCAAAACCAGTGTGGAGATTTTAACCCCACAAAGTGTTCATTCATGTCACATTAACAGTCGAAGTGGTTGCAAGTCTGAACTCAACCTGACTCATCTGAACCTTTTTGACAACAAAAAAACGTTTCCTGTCCCCTTAAATCATCTGTAGTGGTCAATACACACGCACACACACACACACACACACACACACACTCGAGCCTTGGGACACTCGACTGGACCTGAATGGAAAAATCAATAGAGAGAGCTTGACGAATGCACCACAACGGATCCCTGACAGGACAGGAGCTGTTTTCACACCAGGTTAGCACGACTCCACCAGGACACTCAGTCAGGACACTTATCTGTCAGCAGTCTGTGAGCAGAGCGCTGTGGTTTATGAGACAGTACAGGACTACAAAAATGACAATATCCTTGCCATAAACTAATGCCTAAAAGCCATTTTTATATTTGTTAATTCATTTCGAACTGCTGTTAAGATTTAATGTGATTTTTATTTATTTGAAACTATTCAAATTTTAATCCTTATTGTTTTGTATGGTTTAGTAATGGTTTCGTTTGTAGTAAAGTAATATTGTGATGATTTCGAATACATCCGTTTCACTTTCTGTGTGACAGATACAACGCAGTGAGACCCAACATTTATTCGGTTCATGAAAGGCGTTCAATTTGCTGTTCAAAACACAATATATCTGTTCTTTTGGGAATCTCACATCAGATATTTCCAATGACTGGATAGTGTCCAAAAATATTTATATTTGATATCATTTATTTATCTATTTTTTTAATGTATCGACTACTCGTATATGAAGACCCAAACTCAAACTAGAGCCAAAAATCAGCAACAAAAGTTGACGGACATGTTTGGAATTGAACTGCCATTCATTATAAGAGGGCACATTGGTGTTTACAGTAGAGGTGTTCGGTACATGTACGAACAAATCTACTGTAAACTGACTATACTGAATCAGGAGCTTTTAGCAATTTCGATCCTCACTGGTGACCGATAGAACTGTTGTCAGCTCAGCCGTGATTCACCGTACGTCACTTCCTTATTAAAAGCTTATTAAAAGACAACAAAAGCCACAGAAACAATCCTAATCTGATAACTCAGTCGTAAATAATAGGCTACTGAGCTATTAACTGTGTAGTGCTTGTATTGGCTGGTTTGTACTTAAGTGAGTGTAACAGCTTGGTCCAAAAACAGACTGAATGTACTACTGAACTGAAGACAGCCTGAATCGGCACTGAAAGTCGCGGCCATACGAACAGTGATGCGTTCACTTACTGACGTACATACTGAAGAGCATCTGCTTAGCTTAGAAAAAAAGGGAACAAACTACTGTACATAGCCAGTGGCTATGAATCTTTGAACTAAACTGAACAACATGATTCGAATGGCCAAAGTTATTTGTGATTTCCACCTCTAGTTTACAGATACTATGTGTAGACTTTAATATTATATTTTTCAAATATTCTGATTACGAAAGTTTTTGCTTGCGGAAAAATGGGAAAATCCAAGTGAAAATTAGTGCAGGTTGTGTTGCTTTCAGCCCATTCAGTGTCCCTGGGTCAGATCCATTGGGTTTGGTGTGCACTGCTGTCTGCCACAGTGTCTTTTTTGATGCTACCATTGGGGGGGCGCCAATGACAGTAATTTTCCAGTTACACATAAAATGGCTTTAAATGCTGTCAGCAGTACCAGAATGCCATTAGAGTCTTTTTTTTTTTTAGATTCATATATTACATTTAAATGAAGTCACTGAACAGCCAAAGTGTCCTGTCTTACACCAGACTTCTCATTTTGTCCTTCAGCTTTTGGTCTACCTGGATACTTACTCACAAGGGACTTGAAATAGCTACAAAATAAAGATGTTGGTGACTTCACTTCAGTGTAAATTTGCTTCACCTGCAATTTGTGAAGTAAAAAATCCACTACAATACCAGCCAGTCATAGAAATCCTTAGTGATTCAAATCGTCCAGCAAAATTTCTTAGTAGAACAAGAGGTTACCAAAACTGACCAATGAACAAGCTACCTCTGAGTCACATGACATTTGTTTTTAGGTCTTGTAATTGAACAGCGTAAAGCAGAATGAGTCAAAGACTAAATTCAAACTTTCCACTTTGGTTCAGACCAAAGGAAGAAGTTTGATCAGTCCCTACAGTTGAATTGTGACTGAACTACATTAAACTCAGTTCAAGAAATAGTCTCACACACACACAGTATACAAGGTGGACAGTCATTTTTCATTTTGTTTATCCTGAATAAAATACCACAAAATAACACATTCATATTGCAAAAAGTCACAGAAAATTCATGTTTGGAGACGTCTGTAAATGAATTAATGATGAGCTGCTAACACCAGGCCTCGCTCTCAGACCTGCCAGGCAGCAACCGCCCAGTGACATTATTTATTCATATGACTTCATTGTGATGAATTATTCCCTCAACACAGACTGGAAGGAGGGATACATGACTCAATTTAACTCTTTCTTTAAAAGTGACCGACCCGCCTCGGATGTTAAAGGAGCGTCTGTGCGCTGAGGAAGCTAATTTTAACTTGCATATTTTATATTTTAATAATACTTAAGATGGTTTATTATAGCACTGACTTCCTGCAGGTTATGACAGATTAAATATTACACCATTTCTTCACATGCCATTCTATTTCTGCTTTGGATCTACATGATTCAGTCGGTCGAGACAGCCCTATTGAGTATGAGTAATTGATATAAATTCGTTAATCAGAACTATATCAGAAAAAAATGTAATAGTTGATTATCTGACATACCCCGTTGTGGACTGGTTGTGGGGCCACACCCAGATCCTCTTTCTGCCTTTCCTGCTTTGCCTGCTTATCTGTTGGCTCATTTGTTTTTTTCTCTCACTTTTTGTTGTGCCTTTTGGCGTTTTGTTGGTTTGGTAATATATCTGTTTATGCTCAGGACTTGTGGAGGTGGGAGGACTCATGGGGGTTTGCAGGGGGGTGGAAGCTTGCGTTTGCTTTTGTGTTCATGTTTTTCTGTGGTTCTGTTTAGTTGTTTGATTTAGACAATAACACATAAAAAAGGGTAAGTAAAATAAATGATTAGAACAAATTTATAGATTAAAAGATTAAACACATATTTTTTCATATGTCAACTACTGTAATGTAATGTAGATAAAAAACGTTATTTTTGAGGGTTAAAACTGGACGTTAAAGGTGCTTCTGTGAGGGTATGTCTGCTTCCACTGGAGGACATGACAGTAAAAAATTGAGAACCAGGGGTCCATTGTGTAAAGGGAGGCTCACATTTGCCCTCAGTCAAATAACAGCAGCCTCCACTCAGGACAGACAAAGGATGTGATGTCACGGGTCGGACGTAGGTGATAAATAAGTACTGACAAGATCGATGATGAGCAGGAGCCATGCTGCAGGTTTTAGTTTGGTAGTGTAATAGACAAAACCAGGTGATGGTGATATTAAATGATTTCCAAACACCACGTTAACACAGTGTTTCTGTTGGCCAACCAGGCATATCCACATAATAAAAGCTGAACAGAACTGAAGTGAACTCTGTCATACAAGTTTGTCACACTCCTGGATTTGTGCTGAAGCCCACGGACTCCAACTGATGAGAGACTGAGAAAATATTCGCAGAGACTGGTGCTAGTGTGATTGTTGCTTTCAGTTACTGAGATAGCCCAGCCCCCTGAAAGCCCTGCCCCTACTCCACCAACGCACTTTAGTTAATTTTGAAATGTGTGCACTGTTGGGAGCGGGACCAAAAGGTAATATTTTTATATTACTCTTTTATTTAATGCTGCATTTTGATGACACAGTAAAGACAAGATATGCAACCCTCCTCACATTATATATATGTAGATTTTTAAAGGTTGATATCGACATTGATATTTGATAATGACATATCGGCCAATTAATTTTCGTTACACGAGCATAACATAAATAAAAATGTTCCCTTAAATTAGTTTATTTAACAATTGAGACCAACAATGGGCGGGACATTTTACAGTTGAAAAATAAACTTTTCGGCCTGGCCATTTTATCGGTTAGGCTCTAATATTATATGTACTATATATATATATATATATATATATGTACACACATACACCCCTCTGGAACTGACATCACAAACATCACCGACAGGGAATATAGTTACAGTAATACTGGTGTGAAACTGGAAATGTCTTGACTGTTAAGAAATACTGAGACTGGAAACCAGCAGCTCTCTGACGTGTCCTGAGACGAGGTCACCAGCATGTCGTAGGACATTAAATCTTAACTAACCACCTACATCTCTGTCCCGCGGTTGTTATGTTAGCGAGCACCAAAGCGTGCCACGCCATCAATAATCCCTGAGTTTTTAATGTTTGCACTCGGCGAAAGCTCATGAATCCATCTGGTGTGAAGAAGCATTTCCTTTCAGCAGCGCGTTTGACGATTGATTTGTGCCACGTTCACTGTGTGGAGTAAACGGAGGCTGCAGAGTGTCAATATTCTGCAGGTTTATACTCGCAGAAAGACAAGAGAGAGAAAAAGAATGAATGGAAACAGTGTTCATGTTTATTCACGCTCTCTGTTGTATGCCTCTCTCCATCTGTTTCCGTCTCTCTCCTCCACTTTGTTTCACCCTGCCAACATCTTCTTCCTTCTATTGTTTGAGTCTCTCACCATCTCTCTCACGCTTCTCCTTTCTTCCTGTTCACTTCCTTTAGAGAAATGATTGCCCAACACACAACAGCTTTTTTGTTCTTTTCCTTTATTTAAACATTCAAACCTTCAGGTTAATTTAGATGTGGATATTGTTCTCTTGTCATTTGAAGAGAAAATTGCATATGATTTTACTGTTAAATCGTGAAAACAGAGGTTAGTTTGTAACTATTTGTCAGTATAATTGTTTGCTATACCCTTCTCTATATTTGTTTCATCTTACTTGTAGAAAATGAATTATATTTAGAGTTTGCACCATCAATTATGCATCATTTCCTGCATTCAGCACCTTATTTAAAAATTGAGATATTATGCTGTTTTTGGGAAATTTAGCTGATTTTAATATTAATGCGCACTTTGGCAACACAGTGACACAGCAAAATCTCCATCTTATAGAGTCATTTTAGAATTTTGTTTATACTGAGCCCTGAAATTTTGTTAAATGGGTATTCCAGCATTTTTTTTTATTGTACTTGTCTTGTAAGAGACAGATTAGAAAGAAAAAAATGGTCCATATTGATCTCACTTGAGAATCTTCCAGACTTCAAGTTCTGCGCTTGTGGTGGAGCCACAGTGGTTTCGGACCAATCAGCGTCCTATCAAGAACTACTGGCAGCTAGGGGCGTGATTTAGGTGTGACGACTGCGACTGTTTGTTCGAAAACAACAATGGCGGCCTAAAAAGGTTGGCAAAGATGCTGCTATAGCATCAGTTATATCAGAACTGTTAAAGTATTCATTAAAAGAAGAGCAAAGAACGGCACTGAAGGCTTTTCTTTATGGAAAGGATCTTTTCGCAATTCTCTTGACTGGCTTCAGCTCTCCTGCTACATTATATGGTTCATTGATCTGATTGGTTCAAGTTAGCCCGTGACATATGTGATAGACAGATGGTTCGTCCAATCTGCCAAATATTTTTAGAAAGTGCCTGCCCTTTTCCACACAGTTTCCAAACACGACTTCTCACATGGTTCTGTGTAAAAAAAAACATCTGATGCGTCAGGTTATATTGAAGCAGCAGAGTATGAGGAATCCTGACTTTTAGTCCAAAGCATGGGTCAAGCTGGATCATACACTTCCCACAATGCAATTCGATAGCACCTTCTGTCAGGTCCTACCTGCCTGATAAATGTCTTTAAAACTCCATGCCTCCAGTCTATAACGCTGACTCCCTGTGAAAATGTCTCCTAGCAACCCTGATGACATCACTGTGACATTATCTGGGTTGGTTTTTTTAATAGACGTGTCAAAGCTGCTCCAGGGCAACAGAAGACATTAAGCAACTCTTTTCACAGGTTGAGTCGTACTAACCAAGACTAGTGAACTAATTTTGGTGTATTAAATAAAATGTAAAATCTGTGGAATTCTACTTTAAAAGATAGATCCCTCTTCCAGGATGGACAGACGTGATGCAGACAGTATCTCAAGACAAATTGCACTTCATTCTAGAAGATTCTTGAAGGAGGTTGAAATTTCGATATACATTTTTCCCTTGTTTTTGGAAAATAATACTTTTAGGACCAACAACCAAAATGAGCTAGATATGATGATGGGAATATAAAGAGAAAAAGAGACAGCGGGGCAGACATACAGAGGCCGGTTTTCTGGTTGCAGCTGAAACTCACAGTGTGTTGAATGTTATGTAATTAATGGAGCAATTAGCTGCTACAGCACGGAGCGCTCACTCTGCCATCTGTTCAGATGACAAACAACGAAATCGATACGGCGCCGAGTCCCAACGCTCAGCCGCTGTTCAGGCTGTCAACCATTAAACAAACCATTCAGAGTCAATCTGAGGAGGCCCTGAAAACAACTGAGGGATTCATTCACACAAGCTGAGCCTTTTTTTTTTTAAATTAATTTTTATTTATCAGGTATTTTCACCTGATCCTGCTTCACATTCACTGTGTTTACCGTTATTAATTGTTGGATTATAACTATATTAGAGTAACATGCAGGTGTCATTTTAACAGCTTAACCAGGTCATCAGAGTTAAATTAAAGGCCTCAGGTTGGATTAAACATAACCTGATTAACGGGTTATTTGTCTTGTAAATGACAGCGGCACGTTTCACTTCAGTCTGACTTCTTTTTCTGTTCCGACTCTGAGCTAAAAAAGGTCACAGACGGAACTAAAGTGGTGATTTAATAAGTAAACAGGCTTGCTACACATTTTTAGGGCAAAAACATCTCGCTTTAAAACTGCAAATAACAGAAGTCAATTTCTTATTTTCTCACAACAAAATACCGTTTCTGTCTGACAAAAACACATCCGTCAACTATCAAACAAATCACGTAAAGTTAATAGAAACAGAATTCATTTTTTAACCTTACCGTACCTGATTAAGGTCATTGCCCGTCTCTTCTGTTGTACGGTGTTCTGGCATCTGATAAGCTTTTAAACCCATGGATCAGGACTTCCTGGATCATTTTTCATGTCTCACTTGTACTGTACCTGGAGCAATGCAGCCCCCCCTGTGTTGTTTAAATGCAGGGTTTTCTGTCTGAATGTCCTCTTATACAGCAAAACCTCTTAGGGAGGATGGTTGGGAAAACACAGCATGACAACCCCGGAGACCGCAGTTTACATCCCGTCTTTTACTATGAAGGTGATCTTTCCTTAACCTTAAATGATTACTTTTACACTATGGATCATTTTGGAAGGCACTGACAAATAACCTATTTTGTTGTTTTTGAAAAATTCACAGATGGAGGGAGCCACAGTGACAACCATGGCACCAACATGACAGAAAGATGATGTATGTGCTTGACATTTTTGCAAATGTAATGTGGAGGCGGCGCCTGCACTCATCAATCAGGCTATAATCTTTCTAGCGTTCAGCGGGAATATAAATCAAACATTTCTATAAACAAGCAGTGTCATCAGCTTCATCCAAACACAGTCTGATTTGAAATATTGTTTCTTTCAGTTCATTTAAAGACAGGGAGTGTTGATGATGTTGGCTACTTTGCATTAGGTGATATCTCCAGCAGCTACAGAGTTTGATAACATAAAATGTTTCAGCAAACTAAAACATCAACCTGAACAACAGCTTTTGGTGTCAGTCCTTCAAAATCGAAGAGTGAGCTGCCATTTTGCTGAAGTTCAACTATCACACACACCAAAGTACAACAAATCTACATCTGCATTTGTATACCATAGCTGAGAGAAACATCTTCAAGCACATAGAGTGCTGCAGGAATCCCAGAAATGAGTTAGCAAGTTTGCACTTCCGGTCCCCTCGTTTGTAAGTCAGTGGGTTTCCTGAATGGGTTATTGGTTAGATGCCTGAAATAAGGTCTGTGGTTAACACAAGCTTAAGAGATTTTCACGTTTCGTTCTAAAATGACTAATGGAGTGTTTTTGAACAGATGAGCAAGCATCCTTACAACAGCGTGAAGGAGTGTGATTTGCATGAAACATTTCAAATCAGAAAAGATGAACAAATAAACAAACAAACAGGAGTTCAAACAAACAAAACCAACCAGAGAAAAGGCGACTGGTGATGAAGTGGAATCAAACAGCTGGTGACATTTTCAGAGTGAACTCATTCAGCCCAAAGACAAAAGAATCAAAAAGACAAAAGATCCTCCAACGCTGCCAACACGTTCACCCCTGACAGACACACGGAGATGCCGTTCATTTGTTGACTTCTGCTGATATTTTACTGTTTGCATTTATCCAGAATGTCATCCATCCATCATCAGCCCATGCAGTTTTCATCATAAATGTATTTATCCATCCATTCTCCAAGTGGTGGAGGAAGTATTCAGTTCCTTTACTTAAGTAAAAGTACTAATACCGCACTGTAAAAATACTCCATTACAAGTAATTACAAGCATTGAAAATGTTACTTAAGTAACTACGCATAATCAGGAAAATGTACTTAAAGCATTAAAAGCAGAAAAATGTCCCCTGTGACTGTTATACTATTCTGATATCATTAGATGATTATTCCTCATGCATTCATGTAAAAGCAGGATTTTACTGTTAGAGTTGGTTGACTATTTTGTATTTGACTGCAGCTAATGATTATTTTCATTATGGATTCATCTGCTGATTATTTTCTCCATTAATTAATTGACTGTTTGGTTTGTAAAAAATCAGAAAATAGTGAGAAATGCCGTCACAGTGACCCAGAGCCCAAAGTGACACCTTCACGATGCTTGCTCTGTCCGACCAACAGTCCAAACCTCAACATTATTAACAATACATTACAATTATTAAAAAGGAAAANCAGCAAATATTCACATTTGAGAAGCTGGATCCATGAAATGTTTTTACATGAAAAATGATCTATACGATCAAAATAGTTGCAATGTATTTTCTGTCAATCGTCTTTTAATTAATTGACTAATCATCTCAGCTGTACTTGTACATTTTCATATGGGTTGTGTGCAAAAATCTTAATTTGTAAAGTAACTGGTAACTAAAGCTGTCAGATAAATGTATTAAAGTAAAAACTACAATATTTCCCTCTGAAATAGCAGTGTAGAAGAAAAAAGTACCATGAGAAAAAATATAACTACCTCAAATTTGTACTGAAGTTCAGTACTTGTGTAAAAGTACACTCCACCACTGCATTCTCCTGACTATTTCTCCATCAATCATCATCCATCCCTCCATCAGTGAATGAATCACCCAGCATATTTCTTCCCCCTTCATCTATCCATAACTCTGCCTCCACCCATCCAACCATCTATCAGCCTGTCTTTGCAGCTAATTTTACCAACATTCATCACTCTATTCTTTTATCCCTCATTCATTCATTATTTCCATATGTTTCTCTATGTTTCTTTCCAACCCTTTTATCCATCCATCTGTCCATCTATCCATCATCTATCAATCATTCATATATTTTTGTACCTGTTATGTCGGTTAACAGTTATCCACCTAATGATTTCATCTATCATCCACTCTTCTTCCTATTCATTCTTTATGCAGCTGTTTTGTTAGCAACTTAATCATCCAATCCCTCCATCTATCATTTACTCAACCACTCATCCATCTTGTTCACCGTTTTTCTGCAAATTTCTCCAACTTCCACTCATTTTATTTATCCATCAATCGGCCTATTTCTTCATCCATCACCTATTAATTCACCTCTACCTACTAATCAATGTATCCATCAACCTACAGTATCTTTGCACACATTCAGTTGCCCTTCAATTCAGCACTCCATTCATTAATTCTTCATTCATTCAGGCTTTCCATCATTTATCCACTTCGCCATCCATCCACGTATGTCTACATCTGTTATGTTGACCAATTCTCCAACTAGTCCTTCATCTATCAACCACTCTTCTGCCAATTTATCAACCTATTCATACATACATACATTATACAATTATACATTTGTCCACCAGTCTATTTTTAGTCAATTGCTGTTTTTTGAATGAGCTATCAGTCATTACTGGGAAATGCTATGGTGCTACAGTGTTTTGTTATTTATAAATAATAATTATAAATAATTAGTCAGTAATAAAATTGCAATCGTAACAAGGTATAGCAGGCCTGTCAGCTTTTCTCCACATGCCGAAACAGCGTGTTTGCAAGGGGCTCTAGTAAGAGTGATACTTGCTAATAGCCCACAAACAGTTTAGAAGGTGGTGTCTTTTTTATTGACTTTTTAAAACCAACATGTAAGGACTGTATTTAGTGTTTGTCTGCTCTGACATAAACTACAAACTTTAGCATGCCTGGTGGCAGCTTAGCGTTACTTCCAAGAACAAAAGTTAGCTGGGTTAGAGATTAAGACGTTAAAAAGCCCCATTCAGGACAAACACATGCTTTAGAATCAGTATTTTAGCATGATATCGTGTTTATAGCCATTAGTTGCATATTTATGATCCTTTTCATGGTTCTAATTTTACAACAAGTTAGCTGGAAACATTAGCAAGTCAGCTGGAGACAGGACTGGAGTTTGTGACCAACTCACAGAGATAGCGTTAATTAGCTAGCTAGCTAAAACTTTTAGCCAACAATATCTACGGCTATGAGCTAGAAATGAGAAGGTTGTTTTTGTTTTCTTCTGTATAAAAATCACAGACCCAAAATACCTTAGTTATATAAATAACTAGCTACAAATTGAATATCTAAATAACTATGAATTTCGAGTAGTAAGTCACTATTTTCAATGTGTACAGCTTGAGAAGTTATTTTTTGCAGTTTACATGAATGAATGGTTTATTCTGTCTGACAGTGAATAGGGGAGACAACAGGACTAAAGCATTCAACAGCAACGACAGCAGATCACAACATTAATGCATCCTGGAGCTAATGATGCCACACAACCGTATTCCATTAACTCTGGCTACTTTTCTAGTCTTATATATGTAGCTGCATACCTCCCCCTTCCTCCCCTCAGGCGATGGAGAATGGAGGGGGAGGAAGCAGGCTATATATCACCAACGAGGCATTTGTCCATTTGTCTTGCGGTTGGGTGGCTGAAGGAAGAGAAAGAGGAAAAGAACAAAAGGATGAGAGGGGGTGTAGGGGTGGATATAAAGAGAGAGGACAGAGGAAGGGAGCAGAAAGGGGGGACGGTAGGAAAAAGGATACAGAGAGCAGGAAGATGATTGGGTGGAAATCGAGGCTGAGAGGCTTCACTCAATGTAGAGAGATAGAAAGAGGGGTGAGGAAGTTGCAGGACGGAAACGTGGAGGAAAAGAGGAGAAAACTTGTGAGCCAAAAAAAAAGATGGATGAGAGGAATGTGTAGCAAAAGAAAAGAGAGGGAGGTGAAAGAAACAGGAGACAATGAGAGAGAGTAAATGATGAATGGAGAGAAAGTAGCTGTATTTCCATTCAATTGTCAAGTGAATTTTTTACACAACTTTTATGTTCATCAGCTCTCAAAACTTTCAGAATACCACAAAAAATCCTAAAAACCGAATGCAGAACATATCTTCTTGATGCAGTTAAACCACAGGCAACTGTGTCATTCTCCCCAAATCACAAAAACACACCTTCTTCTTACTAGTAGTGGTGTATAGCCAGTATATGATCATGTCAGTTTCATGTGAAGTTTAGAGCTAGTGGTGTTTTCAGGCATCTTCAGTAGAAAATAGTTCCAATAAAAGTAGAGTAACTTGTTTCTGGAAAGATGTGTCGCTATTACATTTTTAAATGTAATTTTTCAATGTGTTGAGCACTACCAATGACATTCCATTCATCTCCATTGTTTTTGGGTGGACACAGAAATCTCAGTGACATACATGTATATCTCAAAAACCTCAGCACACCAAATTGAAACTAGATGCATGGCAGGATAAAGATAGTGGTAAAGATACAGGTATGGAAAATGTGTTAATTTGGGTGAATAGACCCATATGCTGCCACTCAGCACACATTTATATAAAAACCATTCACTCAAAAAGACTTGACACCAGAGATGTCAGACCACATGATGAACTGTGGTACTATATTCCTGTTTCACTCTACGGTCTGGTGACTTGCTCGAAGGCATTTTGACAGTTTTATGGCCCCACAGGTGCTAATTCTAGCTGTAGCCACAAGTCACCTGCTAACAGCTGCAAAAAAGCACCTTCACTTTCCTGGTCAGTATGTGAAACCCCCCGAGGCCAAACATCTGTTCTCAGGCCTCAAGACTAACAGGTAGCTGAGTGTCAGCTGCACAGATTGCTGCTGGAGGATGGTGGCAGCATTGCCAGATGCCGAAAAACAAATAATCGTACAAAGACTCCAGTAATATCATATTTCAAGGGAAACTCTCGTACATTCAAAATCCAGACTGCAAAGCGCCCAGAATTGAGTTTTTAACGTATATGAATCGCAGCAAGGGGTTACCAAGTCAACTGCAATGGGCTCAGACTACAGGCTGGCATTTATAATGAGGGCTACAGGACACACTATGCATCCTAGTGTGTAAGCAAATAGATTACAAGTAAATATTTTTTCTACCATAAACTATACCAAACAAAACTTGAGCAAAACCAAATGATGGTTTGACCACAAACAACTTGAGAAATACAACAACAAAGAGTTTAAGTTTAAGAGGTTGTGAGTGGTGACATCTCACGAGATGTCAGCAGAGATGTGATTGGGTCATTAATGGCAGATCCAGGGTCAGTTGATTGACATGGTTAGCATATCATGAATAATCACGCTCGTTCCAAATCAGCACTTTCACATTTCACATAGAAAAAAACTATGAAGCTGATGGCGAAATTATCATACATTTAGGGGTTGTTACATTTGTACATTTGACTAAATTATCGTACAAATACGGTAATTATCGTACAGATGGCAAAACTGGATTTTGGAGTTCAGGCAATAATGTTCAACTAATGGAAAACTGATTTGTCATGGTTGATTGTTAACTGCACACGGCAAGCAGAAGAACAAAATTCAGACAAAGCAAAAACACTGCAGTTAGAAAAAATACAGAACCATGCAGGAGACAAAAAGTCAGCAGCGAGGGCTGAGGTTGGACTGTTGGAGGACAGAAAACAGCTACAACTTTCTACCAGTTTCCACCAGTGAAAAGCATTGTTTGGTTTTTTAGAGTCACAAACCCAGTTTGTTTTTGCCAAATTGCAATGAAAATGATATTTCACAAGTAAAAAAGTTCAAAACTAACATTACATACACAATATCATGTTGTACAGCGCTTTGGATAAACGTGTCCACCAACTAAAGGAGGGGAAGCAAGATGATACACTGAATTAGTAATTGCATGCTCAGTGTTTGTTCTTTTTCTGTTTGCAGAGGATTGAAGTCCTCAGAGACAAACACTACATAATGCATGAGGAGCTGAGTGGTTTGTCTTCACTCGGATGTCTGCTCCTCTGTGTAGGACAGATCTGGGTTAAAGGGACTTCACAGAGTCACGGTTTCTGCAGCACCGACGAGGTCATGACACCTTCAGTCCACACAATAGTTACATATTTCCGTCTGGTCCAATGTGCTGGACCCACCCTCCGTCAGACAGACTCATCCCTAGAGCCACACAGTGAAATCACTTGTAACACTGTAGTTATAGTAACATTAAGGATAAATTCTAAATCATCAGCAAATACATTTGCTTGTTCTTGCTGATTTAATGCCTGGTTTTCCTCACATTGCAGCCAAGAAGGTACCATCAACACAATAGAATTCCAAAGGTTTCACTTCTTGGCACGTCTTGGCAGAGCTGAAACAAATGAGAACATATAGACAATGCAAGAAGTAGAACAAACATGGCTGTTCACTTTCTTGCTGCCTGTGTCGGTTTCCCTTCTGCTATCAGCTTAGGACGATGTGTACGAGACACAAATTGTTTAGTGGTTGCTTTTTGCAGCACCAGAAACAAGCAATCAATGTCGTGGGTGTCAAAAATAAGCATGAGGAAAATATCATGGAGAACTGCTTTCACCCATGAAGAAGAAATGTCCTTGTTTTGAGATCAGCAGTCTCATTTTTGAAGGAGTCCTGGCCAGAACTTAGTGTCAGTACAAAGATAATCAGAGACAGAGAGCAGGAACATTCACCGGTATGTAAAGTGGTGAATATGCTGTGCTGTTTGTTTCTTCCTTCAGCAATTTTTTCTTGTCAATAAGTTCTCACTGAGCCTCCCCTTCACCCCATCAGGGTTAAGAGGGCTGTGGTAAGTGGCCAGCAGCATGCTGTGAGGGTGGGCGGCGATGCTGTGTGGGCGGGAGGTTTGCTTCTTCTGCCAACTGCTCGAGTACAGTGATGAATGCTGCTGGGAGATGGAACGCTGCACTGTAAAAAAAAAAAAAAAATACAAGACTACATGCTAATATGCTAAACTAAGATGATGAACATGGTGATGTTAGCATGCTGACCCACTGTCTAATTACAGTGTCACAGAGCCAGTAGCATGGCTGTAGTCTCTTAGTCTTGTTTCCCATTAACTTGAAAATTGTTTAATCAAAAAAATTGATTAAAAGGCAGATCACAAGTCTTCAAATTGCTTTTTTGTTCGACCAACAGTCCAAAACCCCAAAAAATGAAATTTACAATTATATAAAACGAAGATGGAATATTTGGTATTTTGGAATTTTGATAAATGACTTAATTAGGCATGGTTCAAAATTATTATTGATTTATTTTTGTCGATTAGCTAATTGATTAATTGCTTGAGCAGGGAATCTGATTTCTTCTTTTAGGTTGTTAACTGATAAAACACATTATAAAAACACAGACCTCGACCTTTGACACTTGAGAGGATTATCTGAATGCTGAAACTGTGAAGTCGTCTACATTGGGTTGAAATAATAAAAAGTGTGTTTGTGTGGTCGAGCATCGGGTGGAGGGGCATGGGGTTTCCGTGGGTGGGGGAAGTAGTCTATATAATCAAGTTACCCTCAATATAGCACTTCCTCCTCAACAAAGTGGATGTGACAGCAGGAACAATGGATGATTAGCATTAAACACAGAGCTCTGGAGCTTGCAGTGGGTTGCTCACTGCCCCACACCAACAGGAAGATCTGAAATCTAAGAGATCTCAGAGAAGCCCCACATACAATAACTTTCTTTAAAGAGAGTATATTAGCCATGCGGAGCAGCTGCAGGAAGCCTTGGGAAGATGTGGTGGATCTGATTTGTGGTATGCACAATTCAACACGTTTCTGCATTTGTATAGACTGCTGTGAGATTTTTTCTATACTCTCTATGTTTTTTGCCTAAATCCACAGAAAAGAGGAAAAATAAAGCACACGTGCAATCATGAGTCATTGGCTCACAGGAGCAAGGAAATGGCACAAAACTCAAGACAATTTTTAAGTTCCAAAAATACACCGTAACCATCATCAGAATAACCACGTCTAAAGTCTGTAGCCACGTTGGTCACATGAGGCTGTTATGCTCATTACACAGCAGGAAACATAATTGCTGAATGGATAAAACATGAAGAGTTAACTATAAATTTTTGAGCTGGATTTATAGTTTATAGTTACAGCATTTAGGGGTTAGGTCATGTTATATGGGGTCATAGGAGAGTCATAAAAAAGAATAAATCTGGGAAAGAATAAGACAAAAAATGTGTAAATATAAAGAGAAATAAGTGAAAGAATAAATAAATGTGGATCTATAAAGACAAATAATTATTTTTCCTTTTCTCTGACTGCTTTTGCTTTTCCCCTTTTGCTTTTGTTTTTGCCCATTTACTTTTTCTTTTCCCGTATTGCTTTTGATATTCCCCTTTTGCTTTTCCCTTATTGGTTTTGCTATTTTGTTTTGCCCTGGGGCAGTTGCCCGCTTTGCCCAGTTGTTAATCCATCTTTGACCGATACATCCACGATTTGTCGAATGCACTCGGACTGCAGATGCGTCAAATTAGCTTCAGCTGAACTTGACAATGCATTTTTACACAGAAGGGGGATTGTGGATTTTGTCCCCCATCTTTTACATTGAAATCACTTAAGGAAGGGATTTCTTTACAGCCACTATGGACAGGAGGAACGACTACAGCAACCTATAACCCTTTCAATGTATTGTTCTAAGGCAGACTTGAAAAAATGGAACCTAAAAATCCAGCAGCAGTGCGTAGTATTCAGTAAAAATGGGGACCTCTTCTCCATCTGTAACTATTTCATTGTCCGGTCCATATATAGCTTCTATCTGGTACAAATTCTAATTTGTGACCTGTTTCTGTTTTAGGCCTCGTACAGTGAAATTAGACACTGCTGTCATGCTGCCACCATTGTGCCGAACAGTGTAGCAGGGCCAAGAGCATGAGGAGCTCCATGAGAAATGCAGTGACAGCCGGGTGTTAAACAGGACATCAGAGGCCTCGCTACAGTGGCAGGTCCCCAAACCAGCGTAATGCCCAAACACAAGATGACTTATGCTCCTGTGGAACATACAAAGAAAGCCACAGCGTCAAAGTGTAGACCATTAAAACTCTAAATGGAAAACTCAGCATACTGTTTCAACAGGAAGTCTCTTTGGTTTCTTCTGAATATATTGAAGGAATTTAGTTTGAATTAAGTGAATTGGCTCTGCTTCAAGGCAGCTACTGAGTGGGCCAGCCACAAGTTTCTTAACTTAGCAGTGGAACCTGCTGTGCAGTTAATTAACTGGGGATTCTGGATGGTGGGATTCATTACATGGCTGATTGAACAATAAATCAGAGTGTTTTCTGAGGGGTGACATGAGGGGCTCAGTGAAGCCGAGGTCGAAGCGCAGAGACAGAGCTTTGTCCAAGGAGACCTGGAAACACTGAACTATGATGTGTTTCTGAATTTAAAGGCAGAAAAACTAAGAATATTTGCATGCAGGATCATAGTTTCATACTCTGGGGACAGACGGTAGGGCCACAACCTCCAGCTGCCTCTGCTCCACCACAAGTATGATTTAATTGCAGTTGTTATTCCTTTTTTAAGCCAGTTTAATGTCACATAGAAAACTACTTTTTTCACCTTGCAGGCTAATTCTTCATTTAAAAAAGCAAAGGGAAAAGATTCATTTGCAATTTTATAGAAAAACGTCATCATTTCAGTTCTTTCACAACACTGAATTACCGTTACTCATTTAATAAACACCCCCAGTTGTTTCCTCTGCTGTCTGGAACTGACTGGAAGTGAATGAGCCTGAGACTTTTGGCATAAACTGATTTTAAGTGAACCACTAACTGCCAGGTGTAACTGTAGCGTTGCTAACCGAACCAATTGATACAACTAACGTTAGCTTGCTAATATGGCACACTTATAGAGTGAAGAGTAAGAGGTAATATGAGATCAACATATCATCTGCCTTGAGACTCAAAATGCTGTTTAATTAATAATGAATAATGAATAATGGAATACTTTTATTGCCCTAATAATGCCGGCTAGGTTAGCATAATCCATATTCATGCAGTTTAGAATGATATCTAACTTTAAAACAAAAAGGATTTTTCCATGTATTCATATAAATAAAGCAGAGTAATGCCTACATTTACAAAGGACTGGCAGTTGAGTTTAATATATCATTCTCCACACTGTTGATTGCTTTTGATTGGACAGCACTACAGATGTTTCCTAGCAACTGATTTACACATGACCAAAGTCTGTACTAGCTAAGACATTTTCTTAGAGTTGAATGCAGCAACCCAATTTAGTAAATTATTAGTTTGAAACTAGCTATATATGAATAGCAGGTGTTACCCAGTCCTGGAGTAAACTTCTACATCTCTGCAAATCTAAGGTGAAAAGAGTTATTCTATAGATTTAAACAAACCCACGAAAAGACCAAATCCAACAATGTGTCAGTCAGTACTTCCTGACTTCCCTTCCCCGTCTTTGGCTCTCAAAACATCTCACAAATATAGTTTTATTTAGTTTTAAAAAGCTCAGTAATTTACTCAAACAGCTGGTCACTGTAGTTTTTAACATGCACTCAAAAAGAAGAAAATAGTGCATTTGTTGGGGACTATTTTCAGTGGCGGATTAATCCAATTTGGTGCTCTAGTGAGTATTAACTACAGTGTGTGTGTTTATGGAAATGAAAGAACATGTCACTTCATTTCCATAAACATGGTGTTTTCAATATTTTGTTGACAATAAGAAAAATATAAAATATCACCAGCCTTGACAGACAGTCTGTCTCACCCTGTACCCCCACAACAAAAAGAAATTACATTTTAACACGGAGCAGTAAAATATTCAAACAAAGTGAGATGCAGCCTCCTCTGTCTCTGATACTACATCTCCCTCCCTGCTGCTGCACAAGCTGCCTTCTCTCCCAAGTCAGCCAGAACGTCACCGATTGGCAAACGCTCACACGGTGATCCACGGCAACAGGTGCCAAAGGGTCGTTGCCGGGGCAACAGTGGCACTTGATATGCTGCCACTCTGGACAACAAGACAATAACTATGTTGAGTAGGTTGAGATGGAATCTGCGAAAACAATGTCTACGGTGCACAGAACCATTCAACCAAAATGACTTTCTATTTAAAGAAAACTGTACGTTAAGCCTTTCATTGGCTACAATAAATCTTAAAATGAGAGACTTCCTATGAAGATAGATGTAAGAAAAATCACACATTATTTCTGAAAAGCAGTTAAAAACATGATGTTTAAAAGCCATTTTATATTGAGATTAACTTGATAAAGGCAACAGCGTCATGCCAGCACAAAAATCCCAGCAATCATCAGGAGGCACACGCACATCCATACATTTTTTGGGTTTCCATGTCCATGTGGAATAAAAGAAGAACTGGAAATGAGGCAGCAGTGTGTGGGTATTTTTCATCGTTTTAGAAAAATTCAAAACACAGGATTGGAAAGTGATATCACTCCCAGATTGATTGACAACTCTTTAAAAACTAGAGCTGAATCCAGACAAAGTGATGTCCCATTATACTGACCTTTAACTCACAAAAGTCCATTAAACGTCTGAGTGGTCATTAAAAAGAAATAAATGTCAAAATATTTTACTGTGAGTCAGCTAATGGGAAACAAAAGTGAAATCTGTCACGGGTTCGAGACACATAATGAGCCAGAGAGGCGTCGGTGACTCAGACAGTTTTAGGATGAGTCATCAATTCAGAGCTGATCAGTGAAACGCTTCATCAGCTGCACAGTGAACCAGGGCAGGTAGGAAGAGACAGACAGACAGACGGACAGATGGACAGGTAGATGTGTAGTTTAACAAACAGGTAGACAGAATAAATATTAGAGAAAGCAGCGGACAGTCAGCTTCTCTAAGTTTGTTTCTCTTTTACTCCTCAGCATGATAATATACTGTATGACCCCTGTAGACTAACATTAGTTCTGTTAGGTAGCTAATTCAGTTAATTATCAGTATGAAAAGGTTCCACCTGGCAATTAGTAGGTGTAAATATTAACAGCTAATCTAGAGTGCGGCTCAGAATGCATATTTCTGTCCGAACCCGACACAGAGTCCGTCGCAGTTAATGTAAGCTGAAGCAAATCAAAATGCCTCCATATCATCGATTTCCCTGCATGGTTTTCGGTAGTTTTAAACTTCCCTGATATACTTCCCCAAATATTATTTGACGTCCTCCATCCTTAGCTAGGCTATGTGAATATTTACCGCCTATGTGTTGTGGTCATGCGTTGTCACATAAATAACAAACCCCAGCACTGAACAGGAAGTAGCCCAACACACAGCACAGTAGGTACAATATTTTAATTTATTTTTACACTATATTTCCACTAAAAAGAACTTGAAGCACCATGTCAAGTAGGCTAGCCCAGCCGACATGACTGAACCCGACCTGAACCCGAACATCATTTCTAAATTTTTGTCCATCCTCTACTATGTAGTAACAAGTTTGTGTAGTGCAACTAGTTTAAATATAGCGATGTGTACATTTCCACTTAGTAAACACTTATGTTATAACTGGGAAACACATAAATAGCTGGTAGGCTGTTTAAGGGGCAGGTACCCAACAAACACTTAAAGAAAGCAGATAGAAAGGATCTGATATAGATTTTTAAAATAGCACCAAAATGTCTTACACAAGTTTTGTTGTCTGACTTAAAGTGAACCTAGTGAACTATAAAAGACACCACCAGTGTGTCCTGTAGCCTGAATGTGAGCAGTTGACTCACTCTGCAAACAGTAATTGAGAATGTAAACTCTCTCCACACTTGAGTCTGATTGTGTCTATTGTTTGTACTCTAGTGTGCATGCATTTGTGTTCTTGTACTTCTATCTTTGTGAGGACCAATTGAGTTTTTGACCATGACAGTGAGGGCATTTTGTTCAATCCCCACTTCTTTAAAGGGCTGTTTTGAGGGTAAAGACTTGGTTTTTAGAGTTATGGTTAGGATCAGGGTTACAGGTTAGGGGATGCATTATGTCAGTGAGGGTCCTAAAAGGCAAGTACAAACGTGTATAAACAGAATAGGAAATGAGCATGGCCTCAAGGCAAAAATGAAATAGTGTGCCTTTGAAATTAAAGGAGTATGAACTTTGAAAATAACTTTTTTCTACACCAGTGGTTCCCAACCTTATTGGCTTGTGACTTGTGAAGTAATAAAAATGTCTTCTTGCGAACCCTCGTTTCCCTTGTTTTATTTACAGGTGAAACATTATTCAGTAATTCACAGGACAAAAATGCAAAGACCAGAGGAAAGTCCCTAAGAGGAACTAAGATAGGTTCATCTGCGATAAATAATGATGCCTGTCCGTCGCTTTATATGGCGTCATCGTCAGCTGGCACTTTTTCATACGTCAACGGACTAACTACTTTGGGTGGAAACGCGGCTTTTGTGGATGACTGAGTTTCAGGATGAGTAGTAATTTAGAATATCTAAATCTCCCTTTTCAAAAATGTGGCCCACGTGCTTCTTCTTTATCTTAGCAGGGTTACTGCTGCTAGTAACAATTAGTTTCAATACAGGTAAATCTTTATCAACTAATCACTTTGCATATAAAATGTAAAAAAATTATCACAAGTTACTGCTTGTTTTTTCTGACTAACAGTGAAAATAACCCAAAGGGATTCCATTTGATATAATATGGAGGAAATCAGAAATAAATCACAATTTAAAAGCTGTTATGACTGGGCAATAAGTCAATGTTCTAATTTATTGACTTTCAGCAGAATTCGATGAATGTGTATGTGATTTTGAATACATTTTCCATATTGTAATATCTGAAAATATCTTTGTTAATGTCCTGATAATGTTTGCGACCATGTTGCCCGGCTCTAAGCGGAACTACCACATTTTTTGAAATTACTACTTAATGAGCAACTTAAAACATGAAATATCAGGGATCTGCTGTATATGTATTGACTACTGCCATGCCACTTTGGATGGGGCCGCTCTCATGTCTAGAAATAGAGTTTATTAGTGGCCCAAAGCCATGACAACTCAGAGTTGAGACCAGAAGGCAGAGTCGCAGTCCTACACGCTTCTCTGCGCTTCCACAGTTACCCACCCTAAACTCCATAGAGAGGGTGTCTGCCCCCCGAACACTTAAATTCATTAAATCAAAAGCAAACAGAGGAGGAGTTATACATAAAAACCTAATAAAAATGAAAACCACCACTGCAACAGTACAACAAAATAGGAGAATTAAATGTGGACTCTTAAACATCAGATCTCTGTCATCTAAAGCTGTACTAGTAAACGATCTAATATCAGATTATCATATTGATTTGTTTTGTCTTACTGAAACCTGGCTGTGTCATGGTGAATATGTTAGCCTAAATGAATCCACCCCCCCTCCAGTCACATTAATACTCACTCCTCAGGGCACAGGCCGAGGAGGTGGAGTTGCAGCCATCTTTGACTCAGGCCTATTAATCAACCCTAAACCTAAATTATAACTCGTTCGAAAGCCTTGTTCTTAGTCTTTCACACCCAACCTGGAAAACACTACAGCCACTTCTATTTGTTAGAGTGTACCGCGCTCCTGGAACGTATTCTGAATTTTTATCTGAATTCTCTGAGTTTTTATCAGGTTTAGTCCTTAAAACAG
>LKNJ01007398.1:0-12575 GCA_002120245.1 Maccullochella peelii
GAGAGAGAGAGAGAGAGAAACAGACAGACAGAGAGAGAGAGGGAAGGACAGGGCAAATATGGTGGAGGGAAACGTGAGGAGAATAGACCACATGGGGAAACAAAGAAAGAAAAGGTGTTGAGAAAGAATTAACCAAATTGTTCAGGTAGGTGTTGCTGTTACATCACAATTTCACTCCAACAGACAAGACAATTGTCTTACCTTCTGTCCTCTTCGTGCTTTGATCTGGAGCGGGGACAGAAAGAGAGACATAAAAAGGCGGTTAATTCCCTCCGCAAGTGGTAACAGGCTTTCAAAGAGATATCCAGTTTAATTCCTCAAAGTTAAATCCACTTCATACAGGTGCAAAACAACGATGTAAGAAACAGACTGTAGTGCAGCAGTCATGTGACGGGAAGCGGCCTGTGTGTATATAAAGTCAAAGAAGTAAATGTCATGTGGTTCCAGGTTTTTTGTGGCAGTGGTTATGACCTTTGTTATGATAGCGTGGGTGAGCTCCTTCGGTCGCTTTGTAATAACAATTTTATTGGGACCCAAACATCTGACCCTGTTGCTAGGCAAACCTGGTTCAACAGTCTTAGGGTGTGTGTGTTAATATTCGTTTCATGATTAGAGCCACATGTTGAAGTAAACCAGTGTATAAAATTAGTTAACAGGTGGATTTAAACCCAGAAAATCAGTTTCAAGTAGAATCTTGAAACTGACAGTTTTGGCCTATTTTTTGGCACAAGCTTTTAATATGTTAATAAATTCCAAAATGTACATAATTTTGATAAAGGTGAGTCAGCTTGTCCAGAAAATGAACCCGTGTACTCGCCATAAACCTAAAGTTGTTGCAATTTGACAGATTTTGCTAACAGGAAAAACATGATGCAACAGCAGTATTGGAGTAAGTCACAGACTCACAGTATTTCCCAGAGGGCGGTGACCTGTCTGTCCACCACCTGTCTCTCTTTCACCGGGTCTCCATCCAGCTGCTGCAGGTCTCCTTCTCCAAAGAGAGAGCCAAGACCCATCAACTGCTTGTTCCTATGGAACACAAGCCCAACAGGTTAATATGAACTTGACATCTTCTATCAGATGGGAGAACCTAAATCAGAACCAGAATCAGAAGTCCTTTAATAGTCTCACAGTGGAGAAATTTACATTGTTGCAGCAGAAAGTGAACAGTGTAGATAATAAAATAAAATAACATGGTAAGAGCACACATAATAAAAATCACACATCCATGGTCAATGAAATTAGTGCAAGAGAAGTAGCAGCCAGTAATAACAATATTATACTATAAAAAGTGTATAAAGTATCAAGTGTATGTATAAATATATATTGCACATAGTTGTTTGTATTGCACAACAGTAGGTTACAGTTCGTGTGGTGGTCTACCAGGGTCCGTGATGGTTATACAGTCTGACCGCTGCAGGAAGGAAGGACCTGCGGTATCTCTCCGTGAGACACCGCGGGTGAAGCAGCCTGTCACCGAAGGAGCTGCACAGTGCAGACAAAGTGGGACACAAGCCCTAACCTTCACTGAATAACTCCCAGTAATAATGTTACAAACAAATCTGAAGTAATGTACCTGTAGTCCTGTATCTGGTCCTGGATGTCCGGCAGCACTTGCTGCTGCAGCTCAGACACAGGTCCTCTGATGTCCTCCTGGGCATGAAGTCGACTTTCTGAGGGGACGATGGACACATTATGTCAGCGGGTACACTCCCTCACAAGCTAACATAATCATTACAGCCATGTGGCTCAATCTTGGAATTAATCAGTCACAATTCAAATTTCCAGTTCACCTTTGTAGCCTCATGTGAAAACCTCACAAAAACCCAAAACAAACTGAGCAAGCCCGCAACTAGCTTTTAGTTGTCTTACCTATATCTGTGAGATACTCCTCTCGTACTTTGATTTTCAGGGGCTAAAAGGAAAAAAAAAAGACTCACTTTTTAACAGAGGATTTAAAGGTGATCATTTAAGTTCTGTGATGCCAAATGCAATCGCTTTTGCATCAACACATTGCAACACTAGCAGCCAATACTGGGATATAACAGATTAAGGAACATACATATAAAAGTATTAAGACATGTTGGTACATACAGCATCTGGGTCCAGGAAATGGGAGCAGATCTGAGGTGCAAGTGCGCGGGCGTCTTTAGGACTGGAGCCCAGGTAGGCCTCCACCGACAGGTAAAACAGCTATTGTAGACACACATAAGCATGAATGTAGGCAGGCTAACCCAGATAACATACAATTGAATGTTTTTGTTTAGTTAAGTGTCAAGATACTACAATAAAATAAAAGTTACATTTTTGATTATCTGCATTTACTCCAGATGACAATGACATCTAAAAACAGCAGAATGAATTTAACAAAAATAAGTCATCAGTCCCAAAGACACACAAAGGAAAAAAGAGACATAAAGGAGCATAGAAAATGTAGAATGCAAAATCCAACACCTTGTTTCATTACATGTTCAAATCTGACATAAAATATGACGTAGACTGACCAGAGGGTTGGGGTCCAGGAGCTGTGTGAAGATGTATCTCATGAACACAGCCATGTGTGCCGGTCGTGACTTCAACAACTCGATGTCCTGGAACGGACCATCCATCTGAAAGGAAAAATATGAATAATTGCATAGATGGAGGGAGTAGCGAGATGCAGCGTAGAAAAAGGAGGAAAATATAGAGGCAGCTGGAGTC
Source organism: Maccullochella peelii (assembly GCA_002120245.1). Lineage (NCBI taxonomy): Eukaryota > Metazoa > Chordata > Actinopteri > Centrarchiformes > Percichthyidae > Maccullochella > Maccullochella peelii. The sequence goes on from LKNJ01007398.1 coordinate 2,701, forward strand.
ACACTAAATGTCCTTCTCACCTCATTAAATGCATAGCCGTCATCTTCCTCATCCTCTTCCTCAGGGCCGATGATCTGGGCCTTTCCGCCCTTTGAACACAGACGCACACACACTCACATATTTCAGGAAATGGAACGCACTCGGTCGCACACTCGAGGACACTTGACAGCGGGTCCAAGCACATCTACTGCTTTCATTCATATACTGTACATGCGGGCTCAAAGCAAGAGAGTTGGGCGACTTGTCTCACACATTTAAAACAGCTATGCATGTCGCAGTGGTGCATGACAGAGATGGAGAGGAACAGATGAAGAAGAGTCACTGTTCCGTATAACCCCAGCAGAAGGGAGCGTGTGATTATAGACGTGCGTTTACACAGCATGTGAGGATCTTATTGCCACGGACATCTATCTTAAAGTGAATGCAAGTGCGTGTGTCCATCTCACCGAATCAGACATGGTGTGTGTGTCGGAGCTCTGCCGTCGGTGTTGGGGGGTCCTGAAGGAGGATGAGGGGGAGGAGTGGGGACTCTCAAGGGCCTGGGGAGGAGGAGGAGGGAGGGAGGGAGGGAGGGAGGACGAGGGGGACGGGATGAGTGGGACCATCACATACACAACAAACGCACACCTACAGTCTCACCAGTTTATGAGAAGACAAGACTGTGCAGCCTACCTCCACGTCTCCTTCACTTGAGTCCATTGATAATCGACCTGCCAAAGCACAGAGCAGCTTTAAACCACTTATAAAGCCACTTATTCTATGAGAAAAGGTTAGATTTTTAGAGCATATGGCCTCAGAGGTAAGTAACAGCAGAATCATTTTAAGCTGCTTTTACTTTGTTGATTAATTATTCCTTTCAGGGATTTAATTAATGAAAACTTTTTGGGGAGTACAAAAAAAATTAAGACATAATAGGGACTATATTATTTTGCCATAGCGCCTTAAGAATGATACCGAAGTGTTGCTTTCAAATCACAGTATGTAGGGTTGTGTAAGGGTAGTGAGTGGTGCCATAAAATCGAATACTACAAATTATGAGATCTCCATTTATTTAACCTATTTCTGTGTATTTTGATATTTGATATGTGGCCTGATTAAACCAGGAACTGTGCATGGTAACACTAGAGCCAGAACCAAAGAGATACAAACCTTCTCCTGCTATGACGTAGGTCGTGGCAGAGTCTGATCGCGTTCCGTCCTGCAGAAGCAGAATAAAGCATCAGTTAATTTTCAGTATCGGCGGTAAAAGTAAACTATACATGGCATCTTTAAAGCTGGATGAATTGATTTTTTGGGGGCAGCAGAACAGACTGTAAACAACACTGAAATGTAGATTTGAATATAAAACCCTTCGACTTCTAAACTAAAATCTGACGCTGTAAGCAGGACAATGGTTGCAGATATGGCAGGCAAATGTATTAAACTGCATTATGTTGTTTTGTCTACCTAATGCATGCAGAGAGATTTATCTGGTCACATGACTACAACACTGAATTTGAATACTGCAACTATGTGCTTTTATTTTAGTTTTTCATCATCGTGTGGCCTGGTGTCTGATGTAATGCTCAAACATTTTTACAGATCAAATTCCACTTCCCATGCTCTATGCTGGAAAAACAAAAAGTTAAATGTATAGAGGGGTTTTCAGTGAATGTAGAAAAAAATAAAACAGGCACGTCTCCTCACCAGATCTTGCTGAATCTTGACCCTGACTTGGTGAGCTCTCCTCTTGGCACTTTCAATCCGCTCCACCAGTGACGGCGATGGGTTCCTCAACTGCTCCTCCAGCAAGTCCTGGAAATTGGTCAGGTCTGGTTATCAACAGCAGATTGTAGCTACAAAACTAATTATGCAGACAGCATGATGCAACAAGGTGTAATGTAGAACACTACATTCAATAATAATGTGAGACATTATGGATCCTTACATGGAAACTCTCTGTTTTCTTTGCATCTAAACAACTGCTTTTTTGTTTGTGTGTGAGTGTGTGTACCTGCAGTTCAGCCTCTTCCTGCTCCAGCATTTTCCTGAGTATCTGAGTGGCATGTTTCTGTACTTCTGGGTCCTAAAAAACATATTTACAAAAGAAATTGTAAATCACTTAAATTATGTACACCAAAGCAGGTACAATATGTATTTTTCTGTCTAAAACAAGTACCTACATATTATCAGTTTCAAAGCTTAATATCAATCAATCAATCCTTAATATAATTCCATTCACCTGTAGTGGTTTGGGTCCAGTGATTCTTTGGGAAGGGGTGCTGCTCAGTCCAGACGGCAAGGGTGGAGGTGGAGGGGTTGGAGCCTCCCCACCCAGAGACGTTCTTTGATTGGGGGTGAGGTCAGTGGGAAGGGGCTCTAAAGGCAAGGAGGTGGCTGAAGGGAGCGGTCCTTGTAGTGTCAGAGCTACATATGTTCCAGCTATGGGACGATTCAAAAAAATATGAAGGAATCGGGTAAATATGGGCTAACGAACAAAAACATGCCAAACATATGAAACAAAAAGGGACATTTTATAAAGCAAACACACACAACAATCTCAAACTCACATTTGATGAGCTTTACCACCTCCTGATGGGACATGGAGGACACCAGCGAGCCGTTCACCTGAGAGAGGGAGAGAGACAGAAAATCAGCAACACTAAAAACAGGAAGAACCCAATAACTCTCAGATTCAGTGTCTGTGATAGAAAGAAGAAAACCTTTATGATTCTGTCCCCCTCTTGGACCCCGGCCTTGACTGCTGCACCACCTGTAAAGATGAGTACAGGCATACAGTGAAGCTCATATAGAGAACGAAAACACAGTTTTAACTCAGATGTCATGGGTGCTACTCCAGACAACTTGTTTATAACTGTCCATGTCATTTAAGTCATATATTTGAAAAATAATCTCCAAATTACGCAGTTTTGCTGTTGTGTTTTTTCAATACCTGGGAATTGACTTCAATTTTTTAAACTGTATATAAACACTGTATCACAAGTTTTTGTCAATTTAATCATAAAATCCGTCCGTTTAAATATTAAAAACACATTTTCCTGGCAGTTTGTGGGAGAATATGTGTGTAAAATAACAGAACAAGCATTATGGTAACATCAACACATCAGCTGTGCACGTGTCTCACCTGGTCGGACATTCTGCACTAGCTTGACTCTCTCTCCACACACTGTGAAGCCAAAACCGAGCTGGTCTTTCTGCACGACCACACATCTCTGGACAAGACCGGGACCTGGGAGAGGAGGACGGAAGGATGTAAAAAAAAAAAGGGTGTTTGGGGGAAATTAAAAATAGTGAAATTCTAACAACACATAAACCAGCGAGGGGAGTCGCTATTACCCGTACTCTCAGCAGAGATGTCGACCGTTGGCTCCCTCTGCTGGGTGGCAGAGGATTTGCGCTCAGAGTCCCCGATGGTCAGACTGCTGAGCCTGGGTTTGAGACATGAGAGGAAGAGAGGGTTAGCATGAAACACTACTAAATGGGGTGACTTAGAAAACGCTCTGGGAGGGCTGGTTGGACTGGGAGAGGGGAGATCTGCGGGGAATAAATGAAGAGAGGGAGAATCATTGAAGGTGAGATAAATAAAAAGTGATGGAACAGGCCAAAGAGAAAGAGGGGAAGCTTAAAATTAGACACAGAGCAACGTGAGAGGAGAGAGGGAGGTCAGAGGCAGTAGATTCAAGGGAGGAGCGTGGTCAGATATGTGGGCTGGAGAGAGTGAGGATATGAATAGCATGAGAAGCAACAAGAAAGCAGTCGACGGGAAAACTCACCAAGCAGCAAAGGGGCTGAAAGCGAAGCATGACAGAAAAGGAGAAAGCAGATAAAGGGGGAAAGGGACAGAGAAAAGAGAGAGAGAAGAATGAAGACCACTCATCTTGAAGTAAAAGGACACAGAGAAACTGACCAAGAGCTCAAATCATCCCCACGCCCTTTATACTCTGGCAGATTGTAAACACCGAGAGCAGCCTGGACTTCCAAGAATATATTTATTTAAGGGTGTATGATGCAAGGACACACAGTGTCTTCATCAATGCCATTATAAAATTCAGTTTTCTGATATGACTAACATGGATGGATATCAATCGGTGCATCCCAGAGAGCTATGGTACATTTTGAGCATATGAAAGGCCTTTATTATTTAAAAAAATGGAAGTGGAAGTGCTGGGTCCCTGTTGCTAACCCCGCCTACACTGCTACGTCAAGCCCAAGCGACCTGAAATCTGCTGCCACAGCTGTATAATCTGTGTCATTAACCCCCAACCCTGACATAAGCTCTCACATGACAGCTGTCCTACCTGAACAGGTGGGCGTTTTTCTTATTGGCTTCCCTGCTGTCACATGACACACAGACACAGACACAGTAGTAGGAACGTGCACAAGACCGCATAAACACAGGAAAAACAAAGGTTGACAGCAGGAGAAACAGGAAAGACATGTGATCAAGACAAAGATGCATCTAACATGAGCATAGAAACACAGTGTAGGGCTACACGGTGAATGTGGTGGTGACTGACAGTAACAAACAGGATGAACTGCAGTACACCAAGTTTTAGCAGCAGTAAAGCCAGACACAGAAGGTTAAGAGGCACATGTCACACATGACATTGAAGCAACAAATAGACACTGAAACTCAATATAAACAATATTGGTGGGAATCTTTGCACTATTTTCAGGCTCTTACCCCACTGAAATGCAAAATGAAACATAACTGGCAGTTAACCAACTAACTGGTCTTGATGAAAGTCACCTTCTGATCTGAACCAGACCATACAAAGAAAGTGTGAGTGTGCAAAAAAGTTGACTGCATTCATTTGGACGCATGCCACAGTCCGTATGAGAATAATAAAATGAGAGTGTAATTTACTCTCCAACATCATAGGTGAAATGTTTTTTTTGCACATAAACAGAAGTTGATGTGTGTGTTCTGTGAGTTTTGGAAAGTGCTGCAGTGTGTGTTGGTCAGCTGGTCTCGTTCGTTAGCTAACATTAGTTAGTCTGTGGGCGATGGGGTACAAAGTATCCACAAAAATAGGAATTATGAAGTCCAAAATGAGCCAAAATGCTAGCCTTTTTTTGAAGATGAACTACAGGATAAGTCTAGCGTAGAGTGTGCGCGCTGTTCATCGTCCGGGTGCTCCACTCTGCTCTTGCTGTTGAGTTCCGCTTTTTCAGTTCCATCAACAAACGTTAATAACAACGTACAGAAATTGATTTTGGGCATTTGTGAATCGATTTAGAATCATAGAGGGTAAGAATCCCGATTTTTGTAGGATCGACCTCCCCCAAGCCTTAATAAACAATCTAAACATTATTGCAAAATCGTTTGTTTTGAGTAAGTATTCTTAGGCTGCTACTATTTCCATGCACAGAGTATTTTGCCCTCTCTCTCCTTGTTCCAGAGAGCAGTTTTATCACCTCCCAGTAAACAGCCAGTCTGACAAGTTTTTCCAGTGGCCAGACTGGACTTCAGTCAGATAAAGACATGCCGATTGGCTAATCTGCGAGTACTACATTTTTTAGCAAGGCATTGAGATGCAGGCTATCCACAACAGAAACAGTCTGGGTGGGTGTAGCGGATGTGAGGCTCATACCTGTCCAGTGTAGAGGTGGGTTGGCGGAGACTCATGTCTGCAGCCTTGTGAGACTCCTCTGCTTCCTGGTGCGGGATCAACACTGTCACTGGGCCTCTTTTATCACCACCATCATCATCTCTTTCCTCTTCAGTGTTCAATCCACACAATGGGTGTCTCTGTTGTGCTTTGATCAGATTTTCAAGCTACTTGGAAGCTGGTTCAGATCAGAAAGAGTGCTCCTCATGTTCCCATCCACCCCAGTGGTTCCAGTTAGGTGTCAGTAGGACTTTAAAATAAAGTGCTGCTAAAACTAACACTCAAATCCCCCTAGTATCCCTCTTCACTAGGTTACATTAGTGTTTATAAATAAATACTATAACAAAGACTGTTAGTGGCTTGATGCAGTGTAAAATGGATAAAGGACAGTCTGCTTCTTCAAAGGTCATCAATCATGAATGAATGGCTGAGAATGCCTCGCTATGCTCCAGGAGGACAACACCCCCCATGCCTTTTAATGTCTGTGTAAAGCAAATTCAGGAGAGATCAATTCAAAGTAGCTGATTCAACACGCAGAACTGGCGTCCAGATAACAGCAAAGCATTACCTTGAATGATATTTAGTGACTTGCAATGAAATAGCTAACCAAGACCTTACACGCAGTCAGACTTGTTTACATGTGAGGCTCTCAACAGCTGTGCCAACCTAAATAATCCCATCCAAGCTAAGCACTACCTTAGTGTCGCTCGTTTCTCAGTCATATGATTGCATAGATTATGTTGATGATATGTGATTTTGATAGCGATGTCTGTACTGAAGTGTACGTGGCTAGCTAATGCAAATGACATCAGACACAAAATAACGTACCTCAGCTTGATAAGTAAAAAGTCAATTACCACGCCACTCCAACACGCTTACAATGTAACTTTAACTGGCAGAAATGTACATGCTAGCACCCTGTAAACAACCACCGCAGACGCTACCGTTGGTTTTACATTACTCGCTAGCTGGCTAATTAGCTGATTAGCCGGCATTAGCTAGTTCTGCCGTTGGGCTTATAAAATGAAACCGCCGTGCAGAAGAAAAGTTAAGGGAGCTTCTCGACTTTGAGTTGTGACTTATCTAATTAGCTGACTAGGGAATGACAACGACCATCTGAAGCGGCCTGCTATATCCTGCTAGCGTTAGCTTCCTGAAGTTAGCTCTACGGAAGGGCCTATTTCAACCCGCGGCATGGCGTTGGTCCTCAGGCCGACCGAAAGCGCCGTGGGTTCGGCTTTCAGCTGCGCCAACGAGTCGGTCCTTTGGAGATAGCTAGCTAACCAGCTACGTCTGCAAGATGAGATGCCAGCATGACTTTAACTGCATGTGAATAGGTGGCTATTAAAGTGGTCGAGATACTGCCAGTCCATGCAAATTCCAGCTCGATATATCCCAAAGTCCCGTTTTCGTGCAAATTCACCCACTAAAGCTGCATGTTAGCCAGCTAGCTAAAAGGCAACACGATCCCAGTAAAGCTCCACCTCAGGTCTTTTTTCCCAAAACAAGTTACAGTGGTAAAATCCGGATTTGCTTCTCTCTCGTGGTCTGCCAGAAGACTCAGAAGTTAATCACAATTGTTGCATATAATTGCTTTTTTTAATCACAGTTCTTAAAATAATGATCTCTGCTGTGTTGTTATCCTAGTGTCTTGACTGGCTGCTGGTCTACCACCATGTTCTCAAAGATCATACGTACAAACAGAGCACAACATCGCCCTCGTCTGGATGGACTGTGGTACTGCAGGCAGTTTGCCCCACCGCAAACTTGTTGCTATTGGCTACCATGGATCCATGGAGGCTGTAGTTAACTGGTATGGAAAGAAAATTTACCTTAGAGCCACATAGACTACAATACGCAAAATGTACTAGTAAAAGCTAACATTGTAAAATTATTTCTAAAAGATAATTCCAGGTTTTATGAAGAGGAAAGGAAAAATGTCAACCTTATTTCAGTTTTTGTTTTTAAATGTTACCAAATATGGCCGAAATTATTCAGACTATATAAAGACTGTACCCCAGAAAACAGTGTTTATGTTTTGCATCAAACACTGTTAAAAGTTAGTATCATTTATGTACTTTTCATTTTCTGTCTTATTCCTGTTAGACCATAATCAGTTGCTTTGGGAGGGGTGATTGCCCCCACTTATGCCCCTGCCCCTCAGACAGCCTGAGTCCGCCACTGGTTAGGGACCAGTACCCCAATATCTTCTCTCTGGACTCACTATTTTTCAACAATAATTCAGTAGTCTTCAAACAGCAGAATGTAATGCAACCAAAAAGTGCTACACTTTTGATGTTATCATTTAACACATTTTCATAGAGCTGTAACAATGAATTATTATCAGTACTAGACCATTCTTATTACAGCAGTGCATTATTTCTAATGTAATTAATGGTTTTTATAATATAAAGGTTTATATAACTTTTATACAGCTGCTTGCTGTTTGCTGCAAACTCTTTGCATGCATAAGGAAAAGATGTCAGATTTTTTTTTACTGCAATTAATTCACAACTGCACCCAAGGAAAAAAAAAAATCATGCAACACTTCTACTCTTCCTGTTGCATTTTCTAACTGAAGCTAAAAGCAGATGTGGGGGAAGTGGGTAGCCTATACCAAAAGAGTAAATCACAAATCTTTACCAAAGAGATAATTCCTATTTGCTTTCAGTATAGTCCAGAGTGATGGGAATTTAGACTCACTGCTATTTTTCTTTTTTTGTCTTTTTTTACTGACGCAATATGAAACACAGAAGAGGAATTGCGATGACCTTACTGAGGCTTGGAAAGGGTTTCAGCACGTTACCAAATATGGCCATTGCGGGGCGTGGGATAGGCCTACACTCTGCTGTGAGGAATTGGTGGAGGAGAGCAGAGGGATGCGCCACGCAGTACGCACGGTGTTCTAGGAACTTTAAGCTTATAACAAAATCATGAAAGACAACTCCCAGCCTAGAAGTCGGTAAGACCAACCTTCATACTTGTATATTTCTCTTAGGGAGTTTATGTAGAAGTCAGCAGCTAGCGTTTATCTTGGTCTATTTTTGGAACAGTGAGAAACAGCCGATTATGGCACGGCGCATGGGCGCGGTATGTCAGCTATTTGGGACGGAAAAACATCTTCATCACTCACTTAATATGCCAGTTATAATGTGTCTATTTTACAGAATATACCCTGTAAAGTAAGCGTATCTCATCTGGTTTCATTATAATGCTGCTGTGTCTGCTTGCAGCCTTGATTCTCTTAAAATAACAGAATGTATAAACTCTCTCTCTGTTCATATGGACAAATTTCACGCCAGTGGAAATGATCAAGATATATACAGTGATATACAATAGGGGAGCGCCTATTTTGTTTATATTATGAACCAACTATGCATGTATGGTATGCATACTAAAAAGCAAACCAAGGTCTGGTTTCCTGCCAGCAGCAAAGTCATGAAGCCACGTACACCACACAACCACATCTCTCTCAGTGTGAAACTGGGTGACCCAGCATGACCAGTGTGTTCACAAAGATCTTTCTTTTTACCAGAAACTTAAAATGGATAATGGATTCAAGCTCGAGTTAAGGAAAAATAAATTTGTATTAATAACTGAGATATCAACTGAAAAGAGCTGCATTTCTAACTCTAAACTCCAGGCTTGATTCCCATTATGTCTCACAAAGTGATTTAGTGCTGTTCATTTGGTTTTACGTGGCTAGTGTGGGTTCCTGTGGACGTGCCATTAGCTCGTCGTCAGAGCTTCCTGTGTATGAGTCTTATCACAGAACAGGAAGTGTGGCATCAGAGTTAATGGCTAAAAGACTAATGAAGTTAGCAATTATCAGGGTGTGTACTAGCTAGAGTGAGGGAGGGAGCATGATTTTCTCCATGATGCACCGTCCCTGGACCTGCAGAGTCACAGTCACGGCCTTTCTGGGTTAAAATAAAAGTTTGACGTTCTGACCTGTAATCATAGCATCTGCACCTACAGTACACCAGAGCATTATCAGTTTGTCAAACACCAGAAATGCAACTTAAAATGCATACATTCTGCATGTTTTGAGAAAATTTGGCAGGGGCTGTGACAAAAGGCACATCGTCTCACTTCAATATATTCTGTGAAAGCAAACATAACTGGTACCATGTGTGAGAAACAGCCTCCTCCTCCTCCTCCTCCTAAAGTTATGTGCATTAAACGTGTGGAAATGGAAGGTGGATCCCTCCTCTGTTGCTCCCACATAGAGGGTTGTTTTAGTGGAGTTTTCCTCTTATCTCA
>LKNJ01007399.1:0-12612 GCA_002120245.1 Maccullochella peelii
AACGTTAGCTAGCTAACAGTGGCAAAACACGTTTGTCTCAACCTGATTGGCTGGTGATATTCAAATGTAACTGGTCATTGAAATTATGCATTTTAAGTTTTTCATGTGTGAATTCTTGAGCACATTTGGATATAAAAATAACTAGCTTTGTAAATTACCAAAAAAAAAATTATTTCAATCTTACCATTTGACAGTACCACTGCCTCCGAGGCCCACCATTGGGCCCTGGCCCACTGCTTGAGAATGGCTGCTGTAGACCATATTGGATCATTTTAGATGCCAAACACATAGATAAGAGGAGCTCTGGAGGTATAAGATGCATGCATTGCATTTTGATGTTTTTGGTATCTTATCTAGATTTCTTTGGGCTGCACAGTATGTTATCTGCATCACAGTATAATATTGGTAGCAGAGTATATATGTTTGTATGGTTAGAAGATTATAAGAAATGTGTGAATGTAAATGTAATCCTGTGGTTTACTAGTTTTAAGTTTAGGTTAAAGTCAAAGTCCAGGGTTGCCAATAATAAGATGAAGTCATTTAATCCGATTGAAATTTTATTTTTCCATTTATGTATGACAAAATAATAATTTAACTCCACTGGCACATCATTTTCAGTGGACTCCAAAGCATAACACTGCCTTAATATGATAATAAAATTCAATGTTAAATGGACATTTCATTTTTAAACTGACAGACTTCAGAATGAAATTACAAACTGGATTTTTTAATTTGAATTGTGTCTTGACTTGATAACATTTTTAATGAGAACAAAATGCATGGTCATGGCAGTAGAAAAGATGGATTGATTTTAATGCCCCCAAACTCCACAGAGTGTGCATTATGTGGCCCCTGTGGTTTCAATATGCCAGAACCTCCAGTGGTTTAGATGGATTACAAAAAAAGGTTGACTGGCTCTGTTTATCTCTGGGGGTATTGATGATTTTGCTTTTTTCTCCCCACCTTGATTTACCATCCAGATGAGTGTTTGGGTTAATGAATTGCAGTGTGTTTCTTTCTGTTCTTGGATTGGCTGAGCAGCCGAACGATTTTACCCTCATGGCCATTCATCTCCTAGCAAACCCAGAAAATCAATTGAACAGTACAGGAAACAGGATGAGTTGGAGTTTTAAGACAGTTAAGTGCCTTCCTAATCTTGGACAATAAAATAAATGTCCTTAGTGAGATGAAGCCTCTTGGTGTGCCAGATCTCACTGTGTCAGGATTGCATTCGGCACTAATTACGAGATGCTTATAGTTGTTGTTAACCTTGTTTTGCCTAAAAGTACATTTATCAAAACTGGTTGTAGTTTGACAGCGGAAGGTCAGAAAACAGAAAGAAATCATTAAAAGTAACCAAAAAACTAACAAACATTTTAGCTCATGTTTCTGTAGTTATACTGTAGCATGTGAACTTAAGCTGCCATTTATTAGGTACACCTAGCTAAAAGCAATGCAGTCTAATGCAACAGCCCTGCAATAAATCCGTGATGAAGGTCATAATGTTCAGTATAACTGTTTTAGAGTGGGTGTTGATTCAACTTTGAGGTCATTTTGGAGGCTGTGGTTTGTGGTGCAGTTGAATTGTATTGCATTACAGTGGGAGGTGTCTCTAATATTCTGCATTGAGGGCATACAGTATACTGTATATTCATAGGTTTGTATAAGAATAGCTATTTAACCTGAAAATTGCTTTTGTGGATTGACAAAATTGACTTGCCTGCTTCAGTGGAGGTAAATTAACAAAAAAAATAATGAATACTGTTTAGTAACCATGTGGTGCCAATAATCTAAACTGAGAATGAGACACAAAAGGACACTAAGTTATTTTATTAAGGATTTTCTTCTGTACAAGAGTGAGGAGTTTCTCTGTCCCACATGTTAGCTGGTCAGCAGCTCTGTACAACCGTCTGTACAACAGGAGGTCAGACATTACTGATGAGGAAATGTGTTAATTGAAGTGGTGGCTTTCGGTAGAAGGCAGGTCAGAAGATGAGGCATTGGATTGATGGAACACACGCACGCACCCCTCCAAACTATTTACAACAAGATGGCTGACTGGCCCTTGAGACAGATAAGTAGAGACAGACCAGCTAAAAGACAATTCAAACAGTCATCACATAAAAAAAGTCTTTGAAAAGTCTTTCAAAAGAAAAAAAGGCAAGAAAAATAAACTCAAAATCATCCATAAAAGACCCATTAAAGGCCCATCTGGAGTTAGTTTATTTACAATATCTCTGCTAATAAATCATGCACCTTAATGAGGTCAACACCATAAACTCCACCTGCTCTGTATGCCGAGAGAGCCAACAGTGAACCTTTCTCCTAGTGCTAACTGATCAGGGACAACACAGTTCACCTGTTTAAAATTCTAATCCAACCTTTAGAAATGTAGTTCAGGGCATTTTGTGAACTCTTAAGTAATTGACTTTGTGAGGAAAAACACATAAAATCATTGTGTGTAAGAGAAATGTCTTCCAGGCAGGTACAATCATCATAATTTCAGTCATGTCTTAAAAACTAACAAAAAATACAGTGTGTTCACTGTGTCCCAGTGTGGCAACTGTTTTTGTTTCCCTTTGACAACATTTTCCTATTACAATTTAATTTCAAGCTTATTAGTTTTTCTAATTTTTACCTTAGTCATCAGTTGTTGTTCCATCTACTTATTCATTGGATTTTCCAGTTTTAATTCATTTCCTTTTCATTTCCCCTGCAGTGAATCACTTTGTAATTGGCTGAAATGTGCTGCTACTCAAATAATTCATTCATTGTTATTGGGATAAACTCTTGCTACCAAGTGTGTGGGCTGCAAAACGGAGGGAAGAAATGCAGATGTGAAAACTTCACAGCTTGAAAATAGTCTGACACAAAGGGTTTAGTTTAATAGTCTGTCTAATTTAAAAGGCTTTTCCCTAACTAATGTCTAAAAGTCTTCTGACTTTGTAACGGATATAAACCAGCTATCTCTCTTTTGCTGCTGCCTGATTTAGGTAAACCTATCATACTGAGTTTCCAAGTCATTTCAAGGGAATCTATTCATTCTCAAAAACTTTTAAGGCCATTTCCCTTTCCATTCAATAGTTTCAAGGAATTTTAAAGACCTTCAGCACTGCTTGACTTGACGTGATTGACATGAAAGAAACTAAACTTGTGTGGTACAGTGTCATTAATTAAAAATAATAATCATAAATAAACTATCAACAGAAGAACATGGTCAGTGTAGTAGAAAACAAAACAGTTCAAACTTACAGTACGTAGTGTGAGGAGTTTGCTAATCTTGCTGTTATGTTTCTATGAATGGTTAATACAGATAAAACAGATGTGTGATAGCTCATCATTATGTACAAGATATCCATCATCCTCCTCTTCGTCATCCTCAGTAAACCTGCAGACTTCTGGTTATGTGAATATCTTTTTGAAGCCTGTGACCAGCCCGCTGAATGGCTCGCTAAGATACAGTGACTAGGATCACTTTTCACATTTGCTTATAATGTTTGAGTGTAAACCCAGGATTGTAAAGATGACCCAAAAATGATAAAAAAAAATAAAATAAACATGCAATGAAGAAAACAAAAATTGAATTATGCTTCAGACAAACACAAATAAACAGTACTGTGTAGAAATTACTCCCGCCCTCCTGTTATACAGTATATTTGTACTCTTCAGCTTAATACTGCAAGCTAGCACTTCCTGTGTTGCACCACTAGGGGGCTTCAAGAGTTACAAGTACAGAGGAAAGGGGCAGAAGGCAGCATGTTCATGTAAACAACACCGGGAAAATGTGGTTCCCAATGAAGGACATTAAAACACAAAGCAAAAAGACACTAAGTGTGCATGAGAGACACACAGGTGTAGCAGCAGAGCAAAGAAGTGTGAAGGTTAAGCTGCCCTTGACAAGTTAAGGATTAATCATGATGTGCGGCTTCACAGAGAGTAGCGTCAAGAACATGGTCCCGGTATGGACTGTAGTGGAAAGTCAGCAGCAGCAGTGCATTGTGGTCTCCTGTTTTTTCAGCTTATTGACTTCTGGGTATTTGCCTGCTGTAATCTGTTTTACTTCCCTTCTCACACTTGTTTCATCATTTCTGCTTTGTTTACAGCAGAAACGATGTGAGAGACCACAGAGAGCGGCGTCTTGTTCAGACGAGCCTTATTGGTGAAAATGTGACAAGCTGTAACATAAACTGCACTGGGTTTCTGTTCTCTCAGCACGACAATCGCTGTTTCTGGAAGTGGCCTCGGTGTTTTGGTGCTGTGGATGATGCACAGGGCTGAAAGAGGACATGCTATCAAAACAACACATTAAAACTGGGGGTAGAATACATGAGCAGTGCACAGGTGCAGAATCAGGGATGCTTGTTTTGCTTTGGACTGTGTCCTGTTCTAATTGCTCTTAATTGTTTCAGCCAGAGGCCTGCAAATTTATAAACTAGCTTACTGGTTCACTTCCAGAAATGTTTATCAAACAGTTTTCTTTTTCTCCTGCAAAACTAGAGTCTGAGGATTTTTGCTCTCTGCTGCTTTGGAGTGAGCATGTATTGTACCCCAAAACTAAAAGACACCTCCTCCTCCTCCTTTTCTTCTTCTGTTTAGACACATCCACGTCTTGTTCCCGAGGGTCGTCTGACGACTGCCTTCTAGAGTTCAGTTCTAGTCCTCTTAAAGAGTGGCTCTAGTCCATTGCAGTCTGGCCTTCTTCGGATCCAGCTGTGATTGCTTTTTAGGACTTCTGCTCAGGGGTGGCAGCAGGCGTGGCCAGACTCTCCGGCTTCACAATCTGGTAGGTGATCAGGTATTCTGGGTAAGCCTGTGGGAAAAGAACACATAAGGTCAAAGTAAAACTAAATATTAGGCTCATTTCTAGTGCTGAACAATGATGATAATCCATTAATCATTTATTTTAAATGTGAGATTTGCTGCTTTTCTCTGTTTTATATCCCTGTAAATTGAATATCTTGCAACTTATTTCATACAATTACGTAACAAAGGTGTTTTACACACATGAACAGACTGTGGTCATTAAAGTGTGTGTGTGTGTGTGTGTGTGTGTGTGTGTGTGTGTGTGTACCGACCTGCTCCCCTCTGTAGATGACGTACTCTGCATACGCCAGTCCGTTGACACTGGGCCGTCCTATAACAGAGTGGTGTCCAGGGGGGGCGTGAGCCATTTTCATTGCACTGAACTGAAGAAACGACTTACCCAGCGTCACTCTGCAGAACAACATCTGCCTGAAATGCAACACACAGAATGATGCCATCAACGGTAAGGTCCCATAAATGGACATATACAGTCTATATCAGATGTCACGCACAAATATTTGTTTGTTTAATTCGTATATTTTCACTGAGTAATAATATGTTGGGGTTTTCAAAGACCGAGACTGTGGGCCTCCCTCAGACAAAGCTTGGAAAAAGGCACATGGTTCATGATTATTTGATCCCATAGACACTCAACAACTGAACCAGGATAGTAATACTGCTGTTTGACAACTTGAGACTACACCAAATACAAAACAGCAAGGTCTGTTCTGAGGCATTTATTAGTTTCTGACTCTGAGAAAAACAGTACAATTCCCCAAAACTACTGTAGCTCTGAACTCTTCAACCAAATCTCACACATTTAGGCTCTTCCATGTGATCTCCTTTTGATAACTAATGTAATAACTAATGTCATATTTTTTCACATCCATTCACTGAGCCTCCCACTTTGAAAACCTCTGCGTTACAGTGAATTTGGTAACACTTTCTATGATGCCATGTCTATAATGCATTACAATCTGCTTATAGCGCTGTGTAATTATAGTTATAAGCATATTCATAATGATTTATATGGTCAAGTATCATAATACTTCATAACTGCTGGACACTCACACACTTTTCTTTGCAAGAATCATAGTGTATTATAATGGTGGCTCCTTGTAATAAGCCCCTTAAGTCCTTATAACATGCTTATTAACATTGTGTTATAAGACTGTTAATAATAGTGCCATAAAGATGTTTATTGTTGGATTATAAGACATTTATAAGAAACCTGTTAGCAATTTATAGACTGCTTAAGAACGCTAATAAAAGCCTTATGAGTTTCTAGTTGTTTATAATATTACAAACGTATTTATTGAGTCTTACTAACTTACCTATTCCATTATTGTTAAAACTTTACTAAGCTTTTCTTGTTGCTTTTATTAAGGTTAAAAAAACTATTATTAATTTATTGCTACTGCAAACAGTACTGTACTACATGCTGTCAAGGTTGATAAAATGTGAATAAAACATTACATATAAATACAGTGTTTTAGCGGTGAAGCACAAAAACACACTTTAAGACAGCTCTTAAGGCTATGTTTTATTGAACGTTTCTCTTTGTGGCTGCAATTTCTGTGAAAATGATGAAAAGTTTAAAAAAAAAAAAAAAAACTAGGTAAAGGTTTAACAGTGACAGAATAGTTGGTAATGTTAGTAAGACTTAATAAATTAGTTTGTAACGCTATTATAAACAAACTCAGGCTTTTTTTAATGTTCTCAGTGCTAATAAATGTCTTGTAATCAACAATAAACATGTTTGATATTATTAACACTTTATATAGTCTTATAATACACTATGGTCCTTACAAAAAGAAATGTCAGTGAGTGACCAGCAATTATGAAGTGTTATGATTATTGTTAGAAAGAATTATGAGTATTTATAATGCATTATAGACATGGCCGTCATAGTGTTACCGTGAGGGTAATTGTCAATCAAGTTTCATTTTGCTCCTCTATATTTGCTTATCCTTTTGGAGTCATGGGAGGGAGACTCCACCCAGGCATAGGGAGAGCATGCAGGAAGGGACCCAGCCGGTGGGTTCGAGCCCATAACTCTCTTGCTGTGAGGCGACAGTGTTAACCACTGCACCATCGTGCCCGCCTGCTCTATGTTCATTCCTGCTATAACACAACAGTGATTCTAGTTGTTAAAAAAGTACTTGGTATGGGATTGGGACACATCTGCTGACTAGTGATTCTTTCCTTCCCCACAGAAAGAGTTGTTTGAAGAATAAGGTCTCTTGTAAGCATGTTATTACCTATTAACATTATTGTGTTAATAACAGGATTATAAACATGTAAAATCGTTTATATGAACAATTTTAAGAAACTCAAGGCTTTTATTAACGAGTTTCTAATAGGTGCTTATAAATGTCTTACAATCTAACAAACGTGTTTATGATGCTGTTACTTAAATTAACACACAATGTTCATAAGCATCTTATAAGGACCTTAATATAAAGCGTTACCATAAAGCTGATCTAAACTAATAAAAGGTCTCACCTGTGGCACACGTAGCAGGAGCGGTCTTTGTGGGTGGGACATCCTGTGCCTCCACCAATCCCATACACGTACTGGTTGCTTTTGGAGGAGTTCTCAGCAAAATAGATCCCGGCGCCAAACATGCCACCGATGTAGGCGTGTCGCTCGTCAAAGCCCTTATGGATGATGGCATTGATGAAGGGAGAACCTGGCAGGAGACATTTTAAAAAGTGAGAAAGGACATATTCATATCAAGTCCATCGCACCGCAAAAACATGCAATAAACTCCACTGTGGGGAAAGGGACACTTTCTGTATGGATGTGTCTCCTTTATGGGAACCTGGAAAACATTAAGTATTATATACTGTTCTGGAGCCCCCACTGGAAGAGTCCCCAAATGCAAGTAGCTAACAATAAAAAAAAATAGTAATCATAAAAACATAAGTGTGTCTGATGTTAAGTCTGTATTCGCCATCCACTACAATTACTACACCTCCCCTTTCTTTCTCTTCTCCAGACAGTGAATCACAAACAAATAATAAAGCACACAAAGTATAAAGAATGCAGACAAGGTAGAGAGATCAAGATACTGTTTGACTAAGTGTTATCCTGGGAAATCCGTGATCTAAGAGACTTTGAACATAGTATGATCGTTGGTGCCAGATGCACCGTTTCAGGCATCACAGAAGCCAGACGACTTGCTGGGATTTTCTACTCTACAGTTTTTAAAAAAGAGCCTTGCGGTTGAAAGGAGGCGTGGAAGATTGATGAGATTCGTTCAAGCTCACGGTCAAGCTGCAAGAATGAAAACATTGCAGTACAAAGCAGAGTTCATCACCGTGCACACGAATGGTTGAACCTTGATACAGAAGACCAAGCTGTGTTTTACTTGTGTCAACTAAGAGGAAGTGACTGAAGCTACAGGGGAGATGTGATCAAAATGGCAATGAAGTGGAAAACTGTCACCAGGTTGGACACATGCTAATACATGATGAGGAAACCCACCCTGCTGAACTACAGTACTACGTGTTAATTTACCGTGAAAGAGCATTCGCTCGTTGTGATGGTTGTGATTCTCGTCTGCAATTTCCTTTTGTCTGTGTGCATATCTCTCCCGTAGCTTCTTATTCACCACCTTCTGAATCTGCAGTGAGAGAAGGAGGAAAGGTAGAACAGAGAGAGAGATAAAGAGTGTCTTACTTGAGCTGTGAATTAAGAATTTAAATTTATTTGCAAAAGTCAAACAAAACACCAAATTTAAAATTGACTAACACTTTGCAAGTTAAGTTCAAATTCCTTGTTTGTGATCATAAAGAGAGAAAACAGGTCTGTGTGTGTTTTGAATACACACCTTAATGATGTTGTACCGGCTGAAGACTCCACCTGCGTTGCCTCCATCGCGGTGTTCTCTGATGGTGCTCTGTAGCTGAGGAGGAAAGACACAATGACTCACATGTTGAAAGCTTTTGAAGGTTAAAGTGGAGAATGTGTGGGATAAAACATGCTAATGAAATGCAGTTTCCATATATCATGCAAATGTGAATAACATACGCTGTGATTCATACAGCTCTCTGGACAGCATTAGCACTATGAGTCTTTTTTTTGTGTGTTTTCAGAAAAGGAAGTGATTTCCAATGACCACCTCGATTAACAATTTAAACTAAGATTACCTGTTGTATTTTCTGTTAACTCTGACTGTTTAATTCTGTAAAGATTGATATCTGGTGTTTCAGCTATTACTTGTGTACAGTCCTGCAATAAATCCTCCTTTCATGAAGGTTAAAATGTTCCGTTGTGTTGAAACAGTTTTACAGATGTGTTGATTCAACTCTATGATCATTTTGGATATTGTAGTTTGTGGTGCTGTAACTCTATTGTATTATACAGGGAGGTGTTTCTAGCCTAGCCTCATTGATATAAATGGGGTGGACAAAAACTGAACATTATTTATTGCAGGACTGTTGTATTAGACTGCATTAGTTTTAGTTTGGCTTACCTAATAAACTGGCAACTGAATGTAGAGAGAGCGATATAGTCAGTGATGAAGTAGAGCAGCAACTCATTCAGAGTAGATACCTAAACAATGTCTGTGGGAAATTTAGATCCGTGCAGCTGCAAACGTGTGGCATCAGCAGTGAAAAAGACAGAAGTGAGCTCACAACACAAGAAAGTAAAATGGGCAGAAGCTGCTGCAGCTGGATTTTCAAAATGATGGAGCCATTTGAAAGTTTGCTGTGATGTGATTACCGTCTTTCACCAAATTATTTTTTCACCCTAAAGATTGAAATTACTGATAACTATAAAATACTGGTGTGCAGAGGCACTTATCCTATGTTTTCTTGTATTAGAATCAGAGAGACCACATGTCAATCATTTTTCAGGTTCTCGTGTAAAAATGACAGTTTAAATTACCTATTAAATTTATATTAACATCTGACGGCCCTCATTAGTTTCAAACCCACACTGATATTTGCTGTGTCTTTGACTTACTGCTTTCATTTATAAGAGAAATACAGTCAGTGGAGCAGTTAGACTCATATGGAGTCTCTTGTACAGTGTTGCTGTACTGTGATCACACTGTGTGTGTGTGTGTGTGTGTGTGTGTGTCCTTTGCCAGATGGCTGAAATTACTAATGATGGACATGTACACAATTAAAATTAAAAACCCACCTAGAGAAATCATTAAATTATTTGACCAAACTGCTATAAAATCATGCAGGTAGTGAGGTAAAAAATAACCACTATCAACCTAAGTGTGTGTAGACTCTGCGTTTTTCTCTGTTTCTGTGTAAATAAAGTTAGATGTGTGTGTGTAAAAGTGTGTTTACACACTTCCTCCTCCACAGACTGGAACTCCTTGTCGTCTGGTGCCAGGTCGATCAGCACGGTGCCCTGGCTGGAGCAGTGGAACGTCAGGTACGGGTTTGCACCTACAAACACACATTTTGAAAATGAATCAGGACAAGATGAATGATGATGAAGATATCTGACCAACAGTCCATGCACTCCAATTTATGATCATAGTAAAACCACCTCTGTGTAAGCGCAAGCATCTTAACACTTTAGGTTTAAGGCCTAATCAGCTTTTTTTTATCATAAATTACAGGTATGTCCACATACATAACCCAAGAGTTTGATGTTTAGATGTAAAATAAGCATTTTGAGTCTCAACTGATCTGAGGCAGGTTTACTAGATAGCACAACTTTGTTATCATGATGACTTGGTTGATTGTGTTGAAGAAAATCACAAGCATGATGTGTTTTAACATTTCCAGTGTTGTTTATTTGAAGATTAAATATTAATTTAATTTCATATAATATATTACATACTGACATTATCTTGAGTAGTTTTATAGTTTGTTTTGGGTTTTATTCCCAGGAACAGTTGTGTACCCTCTTGTGTGTGTATGTGTTTCCTGACCTTGCTGGCCTCCCAGCAGCCTCTCGATGCCCTTGATGAGTTTGTGTCTGTGACCGTAAGCGTTGATGCCGATCTCTTTCAGCTCCTCATGGCCCATGTCTGCCAGCACATCCAGCGAAATCTGCCCGAAAACGACAAAGAAGTCACATCAGTCTTGCTCAAGGTTGTGTCTGCTGCCCAAAGGGATGCGAATTGCCAGGAAAATAACATTTTATAATAATGCTGCTTTTCAAACAGTAACCTTTACCAGACTTTCCTCTGTGTTGCTGTGATCACCGCTACAGGTGAAATCATCAGGAGCCTAAATACTCTGCTGGTAGTTTACTGAGACAGGCACCAGGCAGAAAGGAGCAAAACACAAACTGGAAATTTGTCTGGTACTGAAATACAAAAACGCCTAATTCATTTCAGAAATCACAGCATACAGAAGAAGCCTGTATGATGTCTCTAACAGAGCAAAACAGTTTGTAATGTAATGTAATCATCTAAAACTTATAAAAGTCAGCCTGGTTCTCACCCCTGGCTGACGCTTCAAGCTGCCATCTTAAAATTTCATCACAGCGATGAATAAAGCAGCATCATAGCATCAAACTTTATGTTGACAAAGGTTTTCTACTAATCCTCTTCTATAACAAGTGAGCAGAGAGGCAGCAGAAAGTCGATATGAGTTATTAATCATTATAGGTAAAATAGATTGTGTTCTTTGGTTCTACTTTTTAAATAGAATTGTAATTTCCACATAATGAGTAAAGGTTTTATAATAATCATTTATAACCAACATGTATTCTTCTTCCCAGTCCTTGTTTGTGTTTTTCTTAAATAAAAATCTACTTTAACATCCAGCTGACTCCATCTCACATCTGAATATTAAGGACGGCATGTTTAGGGGGACAAATAATACCAGTAAACATCCTCCTTTTTTGTTGCTCCCACTCTGTGCTGTCACCTTTCAGTTTCACTTTCTATTTCTGTCTCTCTCCTGGTCTGTTCTCCTCTTTCTGTCACTGTCTTTCGATTTTCTCCATCTTTCTCCTCAAGCCTGTCTCTCTTTAAGTTTCTCTCACTCCATCATCTGCTGAAATGCAGAACTATTTATTGTCTTATCTCAGCCTATAGGTTGTGTGTGGGGCTTGGTACCCATAAACCTCAGGTGGGAAGATAACGATATATCTCCCCCTCACCTAATCCTGGCTCCCCCTTGCCGTAGCATTTTGTGTCGTACCTCTTCAATATCTAGTAGTGAGCAAGCCCTGAGCTTGCCTTCGCCTGGAATCGAACCCTGCTCTCCTGCTCCAAAGTCAGCGATGTTAACCGCTGTGCTGAACCCGCCGACAGAGGTGAAGTTAAACGGAGACATAGTTATCGTCACATATAAAACTATTAAACTGTAAGCACTTTGTTAAATTTCCCAGATATGATTTATAGCCCATACCGGTTGTTATTCAGGAAGCACAACTAAATAACTGATTCAATCCCTGAAACCATGATTGGACACTCTGCTGTAGAATCCGATATGAATAATGTCACCTTCACTAAATATATTAAACTACACAGACGTAATACAAGATGACCATATTCTTCACACACAAAGATATGCAATATAATTAATTACAAAAAACACAGAATTTAGCAGCCCTGACCGGGAATCGAACCCTGGAGCGCCTGTACCAAAGGCAGTGGTCTTACCCCTGTGCTAAACCTGCCAACAGAAGAAGAGTTAAGACATCGGAGACAACAGTTATTGGGGATGTCGTCACATATTAAACTAGATCTGTAAGCATTTTCATATTCTTCACACGCAAAGATATGCAATTTAATTAATTACAACACAGAATCCATACCTCTTGATTCTGGACTCTGTTGCTTTCAGACTTGTTTTAGTCTTATAAATCTGTCCATGTGCA
>LKNJ01007400.1:1431-14953 GCA_002120245.1 Maccullochella peelii
CTATTCAAAAACATAATGTGGCTGAAATATTCACCATGTTGTTATATTTGCCATAAATATATTATTTTGATATTGGGGTGAGGGTATTTAGCCTGGATTCATAAGACTTTCTGTATGCTCTGTTTGTTAACTGATAATCTTACATCAAAGCTGAGATTAGTTAGTCAACCTATCAGCAGTAAAAGTTGTGTTAAAGTTGTGGCAGCTGAGGTTTCTTGGATAATTGAGGATTCTGTGTTAAAATCAGAATAACACAGTATTTTTGATAAAAACATGTATTATCGGGACCATCTGACAGTCAGCCAATCAAAAGCTGCGTGTGTGAATTATGAATGAGGTGGTGCAATACCACAGAACCAGCTACAGGGATGCTGTGTTGATACACAGCTTTTACGCAATTTCTGGTAAATGTGAACTAGAGGGACTTTTGGAGAAATTTGGGATTTGAGCTCTCTACACCTATAGGAACACTTCTACATTGTTCGAATTAGCAGTCCTGCTAATACAAAATGTCTGCCTAATGTCGACGTGTATTCATATCAAATGTCCGCTTAAATAACAAAAACCAACAGAGTAACACACTACACATACACATACCGACACACACACAAACTGGTTTTTCTATCTTTGTGGGGATTTTTACTACTTCAGCCTTTTTCTACTTCTTCAACTTCTACTTCTGCTTCGACCTTTACCTCTGCTAGTACTACTACTACTACTACTTCTCCTTCAGCCTTTTACCTACTTTTTCACATTCCTGCATTTTCAGCAATGCTTCCAATTCTGGCAATTAATTTCACATTTCTACATTTTCAGCAGTGTTTTGCAAATAAATTTCAGCTTTCAGCATTCCCACGCATTTTCTGCAGGAAATGCAATTTTTATAGTTTTTCTTTTTCTACTTCCATACGTTTTTCAGTCGCCTACTCCTTCAGCATACTTTCAGCTACAGAAACTATTCAACTATCAAAATGTTCAGCTCTTTAAGGACATTTATGCTATNATGTGTGTCAATGTATTTCTGCTCTTACAGTTCATCTTCCAATTCTGGAAATTAATTTAATATTTCTGCATTTTCAGCAAAGCTTTGCAATTTATTCTTCTTCTGTATGTTTTTACACACACAGCTGATGCTGATAAACTGATTAAACCTCCATCAGTTTGTTCCTCTGTTCTGATTGGTGGATTGATGTAGAGCTATTTTTGGCAGTTGTGACCTCTGTGCTTTTTAACTGTTAATAAATTCAAACCCACCTGTGTATCTCTCACACACACACACACACACCACACATAGACAGTAATACACACAGACAAACTGGTATCTATCTTTGTGGGGATATTTACTACTTCTGCCTTTTTCTGCTACTTCTACATCTGCTTCAGCCTTTACTACTACTTCAGCCTTTCTACTACTACTACTTCAGCCTTTCTACTACTTCTACTAATACTTCTCCTTCAGCCTTTAACGTACTTTTTCACATATCTGCATTTTCAGCAGTGCTTACAATTCTGGCAATTAATTTCACATTTCTACATTTTCAGCAGTTTTTTTCAAATTAATGTCAGCTTTCAGCATTCCCACGCATTTTCTGCGTTAAATGCAATTTTTCTTTATTATTCATGTTCTTCTAAATAATTTCTGTATTTGCTCTAAGATTATACAATGTTTTGTTTATATATTCAGTCTGTTATTGATATTTGTTCCATTGACGTTTGGATTCAAAGTGCAAAGCCAATGTACGTGCTGAAGCTGTCATTGATTACACCTGCTGATCTATTATTGATTACTGGCCACCTCGTGCTTGTAATGTTTTAACGTTTTCAGTCATTAATGTATGTTTGTCTTTGTTTGTTGTATTTCTCTTTTTGACTTTGTCACTCCTCTGATAAATGTTGGGTCCCCCTCGAAAACAAGATGGTACATCTTGAGGGGTTTATGAACACTAGGTTGCAGAGAACACAGAACTTGCATATGGTCACTTCCTGTCAGTCCGCTGTGCTGCTCTGTATGAACGAGCACAAGCTGATCAAATGATCACCCTAATGTCCTGGAGACCTTGACTGTCCTGGAAAGTTCTTAAATGTGACTCCAGACTTTAATCATATGTTGTGCATCAGCAGCGGTTTGCTGCAGACTCACTGTGTGTGTGTGTGTGTGTGTGTTCAGGTGGAGCAGTTCTGGAGGTTTTACAGTCACCTGGTCAGACCAGGTGATCTGAGTGGACACAGTGACTTCCACCTGTTCAAGGAGGGAATCAAACCCATGTGGGAGGTAACAACGATGTTACTGTACAGCAGTAATACTATTACTGCGCAAAATGAAGGAATTTCTGTTCATTAAAATCTTTCTGTGACAAGTTTGAATGTTTGATCTGAAGATTAAAGTCGACCAGAATCATGTGTGATATTGTCTTTAATTAATTTATGGTTCTCTGAATGAAATGAGTAGAGCTGTACCAGACTCAGGATTGTCAGTAGAATTGGATTTGGCTGTTCAATACAAATATATATATATATATAATATACTATTTGTTCCTTTTACGGGGTTTGGTGGGACATTCAAGGCAACAGCGACGTTCATCTAATGAAGTAAACAAGCCAAGTTAGACCTCTGAGCTAATGCGTGCTAACTACGCTAACAACAGATCAGAAATGTGTCACCAGATGTCAAACCAAAGCCAGAAACTAGATTGTTTGAAGTTGCTGTAAATTCAGCTCTTCTAAGCAGAAGATAACGTTCTCTCAGAGCCTGACCAGGCGAGGCCTCCCCTCCTCCTCCTCCCCAGGGCGGTGAGGCCTCAGTCACAGACTCTCAGTCTTGATCCAAATCTTCGACTTTTGGGGGGCAGCACTAGAAATGAGACATTTAACAGATGTTAACTTCGATGGCTGAACCTGCTGTTTCTTCTTCTTCATATTATTATTATTATTATTATTATTATTAAAGGTTTCTGATCTACAAGTCTTTATCAGAAAAACAAACAGGAATGAGGAGGTCAAAATTGTTGCTGTTAATGACTCTCACCTGTCGCTCTCTCACCTGTCTCTCTCTTACCCGTCTCCCCCCAGGATGAGTCTAACCGCAGTGGGGGGAAGTGGATCATTCGTCTTCGTAAAGGTTTGGCCAGTCGATTCTGGGAGAACATTATACTGGCCATGTTGGGAGAGCAGTTTATGGTGGGAGAGGAGATCTGTGGAGCCGTGGTCTCTATACGCTTCCAGGTACTACAGTACTACTACAGTACTACTACTACTGCAGTGATACTGCAGTACAACTACACTGATACACTGCAGCATGTTTCAGTCAGCAGTGACAGACAGGATTGTCTTGATTTACTGTGAAGAAGGTTAGCTAACGGTCTGACCTGGACCTGATAGGCCTCAGATCTGGATCAGGACCTGGTTCAGGAATATTAACCCGTCTGTCTGCCTCTACCTGTCTCCCTATCAGGAGGACATCTTGTCGATCTGGAACAGAACATCCAACGACCAAACAACGACATCCAGAATCAGAGACACTTTAAGACGAGTCCTGAACCTTCCAACCAACACCATCATGGAGTACAAGACCCACAACGACAGCCTCAGGTACTAATACTATTACTGCTACTACTGTAGTGCTACTGTAAAACCCCATCATGGACCCAATACTACTCATCCATCTGTACACAGTACAGGCCCGTTAATGTAAGACCCACATCCTGANTCCTGAGTTCATGTTAACATACTCACTAACTCTGTGTGTTTCAGGGACAACTCGAGCTTCAGAAACACAAAGATTTCCCTCTGAAGACAAACATGTCAGCTGACTGTCCTCCTGTCCAATCAGGACGCAGATCACCATCGTTACACTCTGCTCTGTCACTGGCCAGTGGAGGGGTGTGCGCGCGTGTGTGTGTGTGTGTGTGCGCGCGCGCGTGTGTGTGCGCGTGTGTGGACCAATAAACTGACTGAAGTGGACTGAAGTTGTGTCACTGTTTTATTGTTTCTAATATTGATTGATCCATCAGTGATTGATTATTGATCAGTAGCTGGAAGAAGATATTCTCAAATCTTGTAATTTAAAACTGTAAAATATAATCAGTATAAGCAGTGCTGGTCTCCTGTAAGCCTGCAGAGGCAGGATTTTGTATTTTTGATGTGATTTTGTTTTATTTGTGTAAATAAAACTGAATCTTCTGTTAGTTTCTTGTTTCTGCTTCTTCCATCTTATAAAATAAACAAGTAATGAAATAGGAAATACAGACGTTTATGTGGATTTCTCATTATTTATTGAAATATAAATGTGTAAAGAAATACATCAATGTCAGTACAGGTGTAAATTTAAAATACTAATTCAACAAATGTGTAAAATTAAATTTTAAACTAAAACTAACAAAATGGATTTAACGAGATGCATTAAACTAAAGCTAACTGCTTTAAACCAACAGATTTATTAATAAACAGATGAACACACGTGTATATACTGTATAAAGAGATGCAATATTTTGTCTTTCTGATTTCTATATTTAATTTTTTCAGGTATACTTTGCAGTGTAATATAAATATAGTCAAAGAGAAACTATTAAAGATCCATCAGGAACAATAGAGGGAGCAGATTTGGAGACAAAGCTCAGAAACTGTTCAAATGAAAGAAGATTACTACACAGAACCTTATATAACATTTAATTCACAGCGAGGATAGAGTCCTTGTGTGCTCAGGTAGGAACTGGAACCTCACCAGTGGCAGATATAAAGGGGTTAATGTGGTTCATGTGATCGTGGATTTCATTTTGTGTTTCACTGCCCCGAGTACAGTGACCCGAGGAATCATCTGTTTGAAAAACTTAAGTAGAAAAACCCTTGTTTTGGGTGTCTGAAGGTAAAATGTTCAAATAAACAGATCAATCAATAAATCAATATATACTGTATGTGTCTATGTAAGTATGACGTCTGGTTCTGGCAGGTCAGGGGCTGTTGAGTCAGGCACTTGTCCTCACAGTGACTCATTACATTTCCATCAGTGCAGCACTTTGACCCAGCTGGCACCGCCGTCATCTATCAGAGTATACAGACCCATTCCAGGCCATTCTAGCCTGTTCCAGGCTGTTCCAGGCAGGTTAGTGCAGGTCTAATCCTGCCTCTATTCCTGGCTGCAGACCAGCTGGGAGATGTGATCTCTGAGGATGGACCTAATCCAGATCAGGATTAACAGATCAGCCTCCACTCAACGTAGAACCGACAACCACACACACACTGCAGAACACTGAAACACTACAGAACACTGGAACACTGCAGAACATTAAAACACTGCAGAACACTGAAACACTGCAGAACACTGAAACACCGCAGAACACAGCAGAACTGAAACACTGCAGAACATTAAAACACTGCAGAACACTGAAACACTACAGAACACTGCAGAACATTAAAACACAGCAGAACTGAAACACTGCAGAACATTAAAACACTGTCATCATTAATGTTCTGAACCTTTACCTGACAGAGTTCAGGCTGAACAGCAGCTGAGTCACAACTGGACCAGAGCTAATGGAAGACCAGAGGACAAACCAGGTTTTTCTGACCTGATGCAATAGAGACTTCAATTAACCCACTTACTGTTCCACGTCACTGAGTGTGTGTGTGTAAATCTGTTCACTATAAAAACTGTCTAATTATATTAAACTGTTCACATGATGAACCAAAGTTTGGTTTAAGTTCTTTTGTAAATCTGTCTCCATTCGCTCCTATTGATTATTGTGTTCATGGTGTCAGACAGAGATGGACACTTTACTCCTGTTTTTACTTGTCCTTCATCTCTTCCTCTTCCTCTCTTTACTAAAAGTAGATGAAGGTTTTGTCCCACAGACATCTGTTTTCTGTCTATTGTTAGATGTTAGAGGGTTACCTAACCCCCAACCCTAACCCTTTCTTTTATTAGAGTTTTTATTGATTTTATTTTCAGATTTAATGTGAAGCATCTATAGACTTTGAGTCAGGCAGCTGTGAGGCCACTTGTCTAAACAGGAAATGCTGACACACCTGCTGCAGGTGAGCTGACCAAGACTGTGGTCCACTTCCTGTACCTCCTGTCTCCCATTCAGTGCACGAGGATTGAGTTTTGTTTCAGTGTGAAATCAGCAGACTGTTGCATGTTCACCGGGCGGAGACCAAGTTCAGGACACAGACAATGGGTTGAGGGAAGAACACACCGGTTTATTTTGAACATGGGGAAGGGGAGGTGAAAGGGGGCCGGTGAGACGGGGTTGTCCAGGGGAAAGGAAGCCGGTTGCTGAAGGAAGACGTGGCGTGGGGTCAGATGGCTGGCTGAAATAATGGAGACGGACTGGCAGACTGATGAGTCGCAGGGGAGCTGGGAGAGCCGATGGAGAAGTCTAACCTGGAGCACAAATAACTGCACAAACCATCTACTGCTGGAACAATAACTGAGGCCTGAGAGCTACCGAACAAACTGAAGCAATGATCTGGCAACAGGTGGATGAGAAACCAGGGTAGAAATACTGCAGAGTGACAGGTTGATGAGCAGCAGGTGAGCTGACTGATTGCAGACTCAGGCAGGAGATGAGTAGATGACGGCCACTCCTTCCACACACATACAAAGAGAGACAGCACAGGACACAAGAGGGAGGGGAAACACCAGAAACATCAGAAACACTCCCTATACTCAGAAACTTACCCACGACGCATCACAGTGTGACACCTGGCCCATACCAGGTGATCAGGTCTGCTCAGAATCCATGCAGCCAGTCAGATTTGCTCTGACATCATGCAAACGTGAACAACGATGACCTCATGAGATCAAGGCGGCTGCAAGTTTCAGGCCCCAGTGCATGATGGGAAACAGCTGGTTGTCCCTGATCTAACTTATAATAATATTACAGAACATTCTCGTAGACTGCAGACAGTCTGTGATAGTCCTCTACAGCATGAACTTTGAAGTCTGAATATCTGATCAATAATAAACTTCGTCCTGTGTTTCGTGGATTCTGACTGTTGATGTGTTGAAGATTCATCAGTCTGATCAGCTGATTTATTTACAGCAGTAAACTGATCTGATGTCAGCCTCACATGAATCTAAATAAATAAAATAATGAATTAATAAGATTAATATTGAGGTTAAACTACAAACGCTGTCATGGTGATCACAGTTTCTAAAGAAAGTGCTTGAATATCCTGTCTTACAGAAGAACATCAGTCAGGATCAGATCTAACAGGAAGTGAGTGTTTCTGTCGTCTGCTCTCCAGGTGAGTCGCAGTTCAACGAGTCTCTTTAAATACGATGGTGGAAAAACATTAAATCACAAAGACGACTTTTTACTACGTTTACTTTTTAATTATAATTATCACGTTGTTAATCAGCTCTGTGTGTGTGTGTGTTTCCAGGTAACATGACGTCACAACGTACTCTCCCCTCCTGGGGGGGGGTCTGAAAACTTTCTATTGATCGTCATCGGTTACATTTCAATGACTTCATCTGTGGGAGGTCGATGATGTCACTTAGTTTAAGGAAATAACCTCAGAGAGATTCAACAGGTCGGAAGGTGAGACCTTCACACACACACACACACACACACACACAGACAGGAAGTCATCCTCTCATTACAGACTCTAACCTGAAGCCAAATTTCCTCCTGAACTCTAAACAAGATTAAACTAAAGCCTCTCTGAGTGTGTGTGCGTGTGTGTGTTAGTGTGTGTTGGTTTGTGTGTGAGTGTGTGTGTGTCTCTCTCTCTCGTTCGACCTGATATCACCACTTTCTGCAGCTCAGTGTTTGTTCGTTTGAAGATTTTCTCTCTTATATCGACTGAAATTGAAGGTTTTTGTTTGGACAGATGATCCTCTGAGACAAAAGGTAACTGAGTGTGTGAGTGTGTGTGTGTGATAGTTTAGATGCATCAGCTGTCTCTGTTTGTTCATTTAAAGGTTTCTTCATGTGCTGAGAAATTTTAATGTTGTTCAGTAAACACGTGTGGTCAGAGTCCAATAGAAATCAATAG
The DNA here is from genome assembly GCA_002120245.1 of Maccullochella peelii. Lineage (NCBI taxonomy): Eukaryota > Metazoa > Chordata > Actinopteri > Centrarchiformes > Percichthyidae > Maccullochella > Maccullochella peelii. Next base: position 9,430 of record LKNJ01007400.1, read on the forward strand.
GAAACAATAGAAATCAATAGAACAGTATACTGTGGTCAGAAAGTGTAAACCAGCTGTTAATAACGAAAGTCTGACGCTCAGATGACATAAAACTCTTCTTGCGAAACCTGCTGATCTCAGTTAATGAGATAAATATTTATGCATGATAATATATCTATATATATCTATATATATATATATATATATATATATANGTTTATTATTTGTCAAAGCCAGAAGCTGAAGCTGTCAGCCTGAACTCAATCTGGTTTGGTTTCAGAAGGGGGGGCATGCGATATATATACATATATAAGTAAGTGAGTATATATATATATAAATATATATATTTATATATACTCACTTACCAGTCAATTAGGTACACCCAGCTGAAACGAATGCAGTCTAACACAACAGTTTCAGTTTGTGCTGCTGTTGAACTGACAGCTGTTTCTGTTTTTTTGTCCACCCTCAGTGATATAAATGGAAAATAATATATAATAAAATAGTTTTATTTATTAAAACTAATGAAACTGACTAAAAGTGAAGAGAAGTTTGACCTGGTTTTAAATCAGTCAATCAGAGAGCTGCAGGTTTGTTCTGACAAATCAAATTTACAGCTCTCAGGTGTGTGTGAGTGTGTGTGTGTGCTTTAAGGTGATTGGATTAAAGGTGTCAGCTGAACCTCCTCATCTCTCATTTCACCTTCAAACAGTTTAAAGATGAAATCTGAAGAGAAAAACTCGTCTTTTACTTCGAGTCAGTGGACGGATGTTACGCAGTCACCGTGGAAACAATGTATATAATATATATAATATATACAGGTGAACAGGACATTAAACACATCATTAGGATTGAACAGAACAACTTTATTGTCCATCAGAGTTCAACGTCTTAATTTAAGGCTTAAATTAGCAGAGACAGACTTCAGTTTCACATTAAGAAAAACAGCTGGAATTAAAAATAGTTCCGCTCATCCAGTGAAATGACAGATTTTAGTGTAGAAGTTGTTTGCAGTTGATTCGATCTGTAGAGAGTTTAGTGTCTGAAACCAGTTTGAACAGCTGATGTTAAAATATCCTGATTCTTTGTTCATATGAGAGCAGAGAGGCGAGTCTGTTTGTCATCTAACTTTTTCAGAGAAGATCTAATGAGCTGTGATAAAACAGTGCTGGAGGAAGTTCTCAGATCCTGTACTGCAGTAAAAGTACTAATACACACTGTACAAATACTCTGTTCCTGCAGTATCAGTGTATGAGTCTAATCAATAAAGTGTTCAGTATTAAAGCAGTAAATGTTCTACTATTATATCTGATCTCATCAGATGATTATTCCTCATCATTCAAGTAAAAGCAGGATTTTACTGTTGGAGCTCATTTTACACTAGTTTGTATTGGACTGCAGCTAATGATTCTTTTCTCCATTAATCTATTGACTGATTGATTGATTGATTGATTGATCACAATGAGCGAGAGCGCAAAGTGACACCTTCGCAAGCAACAGTCCAAAACTCGACATCATTAACAACATTAACATTATTGACAACATTCAGAGGAAAAGCAGTAAATCTTCAACAACAACAGAAACCAAACCTCTTCCTCACTGGATGACATCACTGTGACTTCACAGCGATCTGATTGGTTCGTAATAAAGATTTATTTGATCTGCACATTATATACAACAAGTACATTTACTAAGTACTGTACTGAAGTACAGTTTTAAGGTACTTTACTTGAGTATTTCTACTGAACTTCATTTATCTGACAGCGGCAGATCCTTCAGTTATAACACTAATGCTAACATTAGTCGCTTAATAAAATATGACACATTGATGTAGATTAAATAAATTAAAGTATATAAAGTAGTTTAAATAAGTACAACATTAAAGTACTGCTCATATTAATAATTGAATTGAATAGTGATTCAATAATATAATAACTGACACGGTTCATTCTGCGTAATACTTTTTACTTTTGATACTTTAAGTACATTTTGTTGCTAATACTTTTGTACTTTTACTGAAGTAACATTTTGAATAAGTATTTTTATAGTATTGCTACTTTTACTGAAGTAAAGGATCTAAATGCTTCTTCCACCACTGACAGTTCAGCACACACTTAATAAAACAGTCAATTAAAATATCAGTAAGTAGCCCTTTAATGTTCCTGAATAGTTCCAGAACATTTCCTGCATGACGTCGTGTGTAAATGAAAGCAGTTACATTGCAGGGACGAGCACGTAAAGTGCTACGTCCGTCTGACGAAAGACGCTTCACATGGAGCGAGCGAACCAATCACAAGACGCCGCTGGTGACATGTTTGAATCTGCGACTTGTTTATGTTTCACTTTGATAACTGACTTTTAAAGAGAAGAACATTTGCACTGGACAAAAACAGCTCCATCTTCTTCTTCTTCTTCTTCTTCTTCTTTTGAGTTTTATGGCAGTTGGCATCCATAAGTGTTGCATTACCGCCACCTGCTGGACTGTCCCAGGCCACGTCTGTGCCGGCGTTGCCATGTGTGAAAAAGACGGAAATGTTCCTTATTGTAGCTGAAAGTCAGCAGCGTTGCCTGAAAGGTTTTCCCAGTAATTTACCAGGAACTACGTGTGAAAGAGGCTTTAGTTTCCATCCCAGTAGTGAGGTGTTACTGGAAACCAGTGTGTCCCAGTTCCCAATTGCTGTCATTGTGAAATCAAGCTGTTAAATATCTCAGTAATTTACATATAAAGTCTTTATAGATGAAATCACAGGAGGGCTGAAGTGTTTAAGTCATTGAAGTGAATGAGGAGGCTGTTGGTTTGAACACGTAAGCTCTGGAGCTCAGGTGGGCTGTAGGTGGTGCTGTTGGAGGTAGAAGTGCTTCTGGTCTGATCTGGGGTACCGGGGTTCAGGACTTAATGAGGTTTTAACCACAAAGTGAGATCAGTGAGTTATCAGCTCTGTTTGGGCTTCAATCAGGTTCTCTGGTATCATGCCAGGTGAAGATGCTGAAGACTCTGGACAGTGTTGGGCTCAGTCTTGGCTGACCCGACTCTTCAGATTGGGGACGGGCCCGTGGAGTTCCAGACCGGGGTGGTGGTTTCCATTTTTAAAAAGGGGGACCGGAGGGTGTGCTTCAATTATCAGGGTATCTGCTCAGCTTGATACAGATTTATGATCTGAGTGTCTGAGAAGAATCAGACTCACCTGCGCACAGGTGATCAGATACCTGTTATGTTCTCAGTCAGCAGTCAAACATGTACATGTAGACCAGTTCAGTCTGAATGACCAGAAGAGGTGGCACTTCACCTGGTGTATCCCAGCATGCATTTCAGATGATGTCACAGTACAGTCAGGCACAGGTGTGCTGGATGATGATGTCAGACTCACAGTCTGAACTTGGTGAACTTCCTGTTTTGAGAAAAACGTCTGGAACAGTGACGTGTTTCATACAAACATCAGATAATAAATAACATTAAAACCAGGAACTGAGATATTAATGTTGATGTAAATGTACTCTGAATGATGTCACCAGTCAGCTGGATGATGTCACCAGTCAGCTGGATGATGTCACTAGGTGAGAGTGGTGTTCAGGTAGAAGCTGGCCCTCAGAGTGGTGATGACACGTTCTCTCTCTCCCTCTCAGCTTGTGTTAAGAGCGTTAGCATTGTTGCTATACTTAGCGTTCTTAGTGCTCTTTAGCATTAGCTAATGGTGTCAGTCAGCATTAATGTGAAGATTTAGAGGTCAGAGGTCACAGCAGTCAGCTGGGTTCAATCTGTGTGATCAGTCAGTCTGAAGACAAGAGAAGAAGACAAAAACAAATATTTAATATAATATACAGATACATATTTAATATAATATACAAATAAAAATTCTGATATTCACAGTATTGTCTTTGATTTCTGTTACGTATACTCGTAGCATTGCATCATTACTGTAAGGTGTGTGTATATTACATATACATTTATAAATGTGTACATTTCATACTTCACTTCTACAGTCTGACATGTTGTTTCTTTAATCTCAGTGTTTCTCTGCTGCATGTGAATTTCCCCCGTACACACACACACACACACACATACACACACACACACACACATTTCAAAAGCCAAATCAATGATTTCATCAATAAGAACACAAGGTGTGGAGATATTGTATAGAAACCTGAAGGAGATGTTGAGGCTGCCTAGCAACAGAGCGCTTCACCTGCCCTCTGCCACCCCCACCTCTCAGGTGAAGGGTTGCTCTGATGATACCCCCCCCAGCAGCATAGGAAGCCGTAACACCTCAGAGATCAATAACGTCTGATTCACCTCACAGGTGTTTACAGGAACTTAACATTTACAGCAGAAAGATTCCAGTAATAGAAGCACAGCGTCACAGAGACAGCTCAGGACAGGAGGGTTCACCAGTCTGCCTGTCTGCCTGTTTGCTTGTCTACAGGTGACTCCAGTAGGTCTCTGTGGTCTTTTATTCCATTAAACTAAATATAATGTGTCCAGTTATCAGCTGGTTTGGATCAGTGACAACATTGATCTGGTATCTGATTCTGGATCTGTTTGAGATCAGAGGCTCCAGATCTTCTCTGTTCTATCTGCAGGACCAGGACCAGTGCTTCATGTTGAAATTAAAGAAAAGTGCGACCATTTCAGTCTCAGACTAATGTTTTCAGACCTAATTCAGAATCTGCCAACCAGAGCCTGGAGACCCAGGTGGTCCTGCGACGCTATTCACTTCCATTTTCCATCTATGAAAAATAGAAAATTGAATTCAGTTTGTCAGGTTTATGTATAATTCAGAAGCTGTTTTTCAATTTTTCTATTTGTTCTGTTGGTGGCTTCCTGAGGGGGCGGGGTCTAAGCGACTGAACTTGAGTCTGATTGGCTGGAGGGGACACTTGTCTCGGCTATCGTCACACTTGTGTTCAAGCATTACATCCCGCTGCAGGTGAGCCTCGCCGGGTTTTCCCTCTAAATGCACATTTGGCACCAACTCACAAGGAAGCCTGCGTGTTTCAGTAGGTAAACAGCTTGTAGCTTCAGAGCTAAAGTGGTTCTGTGGTCCAGGACCAGAAAGCTATACACGCTAGCCTCTGTAGCTAACGTTAGCCTTGTTATGCTTCATTAACAGATGCAGCCACTGCACAGACTGAAATACATTTATATAGAACCAAACCCTGACAGCAGAACCTCAGGGCTCTCTGTAGACCCGAACTTTACTCTTAATAATATTATTTATTATAATTTATTATTTACAGAGGAAACTATGCGAATGGCAATGGTAATGGTGCTGGTAATGAAATTAATATTCATAAAAATAATAATAGTTAATAATGATACTAAATAAAGTCGAACTGTAGAAGTTAGACTGACTTTGGTTCCTTTGAGGTCAGAGAGTTTTAGGGATACCTTCTCGTCAAACTCAAATCTGACAGCGCTAGGTGAAAGGTCATCCAATCAGAGAGTGCCACGTCACGATGTCCCGCCTCCTAAGCCCCTCCCCTAGCTCCTCCCCTCAACCAATGAGATATTGCCACGTCATCACAAAGCGCTCTGGTTAAAGCA